>VXBU01011267.1:0-11162 GCA_013400315.1 Bombycilla garrulus | reverse complement strand
AAGGAAAAGGAAAAGGAAAAGGAAAAGGAAAAGGAAAAGGAAAAGGAAAAGGAAAAGGAAAAGGAAAAGGAAAAGGAAAAGGAAAAGAAAAGAAAAGAAAAGAAAAGAAAAGAAAAGAAAAGAAAAGAAAAGAAAAGAAAAGAAAAGAAAATAAACTATAATATTTCAGCTTTGGAAGTAATCTCTGATTATCACCTCATCCAAAGTCCATACCAGTTCAGGGCTGCCTAGAATTTAAAGGCCATTACTAAGGGCATTGTCCAAAAACCTCTTAAATGTTGACATGCTTGGGTCATTGGCCACCACTTAGAAGCCTTTACCTTTCTTGCTAAAGAAGTGCTTCATATTGTTCAGTGTAAACCTCCTCTGGCACAGACAATGAGTTTGTCCCATTGATCCAGCCTTTCCAGATCTCTCTTTTCACCCTACAGATCATAATTTTTATCCAGTTTGGTGTTCTCTGCAAACTGACCTTGATGCTCTTGTCCAGGTCACTGGCAAAGTTATGGAACATGGCTGACCCCGGTACTGAGCCCTGGGGAGCACCACTTATGTACTGACCATCAAATGGATGCAATTCCATTAGCCCCCACTCTTTAGGCTGGCCCACCAATCTGTCTTTTACCCAGTAAAAGACTGTGTCCATCCAAGTGATTCCATTCTCTCCAGGAGAATGCAGTGGGAAATGGTGTCAAAGGCTTCACTTAAGTCTAGGTAAGAAAAGCTACTCTGCACTGGGGCGACTTCACCTTGAGTATTGTGTGCAGTATTGGCCACCACAATATAAGAAAGATATTAAGCTATTAGACAGTGTCCAAAAGAAGGCAACAAACTCAAAGAAGAGCCTTGAAAAGAAGCCCTGTGAGAAGTGGCTCAGGTCACTTGGTCTGTTCATCCTGGAGAAGAGAACTCGCATACACTTAATTGAGAAAAAAACTGTTACTTATAAACAGTGAAATACTTATTAATTGAAATGCTGTTATTCACAATATCTTAAGAAATGAGAATCCATTAGAAAACATTGAAAACAATGGATTATTTTTATATTATACCATAATTCCCAGCAAGATCTGCTTAGAAATTTCAACAAAGTTCTGCTTTATCAAATGTAAAGAATATAGTGTATGAATAATAATGAAAATTCTGGCACAGTACTGCTTGCTGTGATAGTAAAAATGCAAAGAATCTTCATTTATTAATTGCTAATGCACATTTGTGTGCATTTGTGTTGTTTACTATTCATGCAAACATTGTGAGAAGATACATTTAGGTATTAGATGAGTGGGAATGGGCTGATTCTCTAACAAATTAGATCTTGTGATATTTAACAGACACCTCAGACTAAATTGCTCTGGCTTGTTATTTGTCACTGTTTCATCTGAAAGAATTGGAAATCAATCATACACCATGCATTTTTCCATTTCAAGAAAAATGTGCAAAAAGTCACTAGTGATATATGGAATGACTGTGATGGGGTGAAAAGAGCAACCATACCTGTGTATTAACTATAACCTTTGACTTCCTTCCAGAAAAAAACAAAGCCACTTTTTTTATTGTACTGCCTGTATAAATGGAATGTATAGAAGCTTGAAGAAATATGAGGAACTCCTAAAATTATGCATTAAAAATTAATACTATTTTTATAAAATACTAGGTTGAAGACAGAAGTAGGCAGAGTAATTATTTACTATAATTGTAAAATTTCATAACAAAATAATATTCTTTCACTACTGAAAACACAGTCTAGTGCCACACCCATGGCTTTCGGTTCCACTTCCTTTTCATTATTGTTCTTGAGTGTTTATCTTTTTCATATGATATAAGCATTGGATCCCATGAAACAAGGAGAGTAGCTGGTTGAACTCCAAGAAAAACTCTTTCACATGGTGAAGGAGATCACAGCAAACATGGAAATATCACATCTCAGGCTCTCCTTCCTAAACCAGACTAAGGAGGTAGGAGAGGGAGAGAATGTGATATTTTTTAGGTAAATTCCTATCTATGTGTAGTTTTTACTTGAAAAGCATAATCTAATTCCTAGTCATAGTTTTGTATTCATAAAGTACTTACCAATTTGCACTTGACATCATTTTCAGGAGTCATGCTACCTCTCTGGGCCTGAGTAAGGAGTTGTGAAACTGGAGTATCATTAGGAGCAGTGATGCAAGACAGCAGGAAGCAGAGTGGTGCAAGACAGCAGGGAGACAGACCATGGTTGATTCAGGCATCCACCAAATGTGCTTTGCAACTGGACAGGGAGAAAAAAATGTAATGACGGGGTCATGCATTGAGATAAGGACAGGGAGAGGTCACTCTTCCTGTGACAAATTACTATCACAGACAAGCAACACTCAACTTGGGATATTGATCAAATGTAATAAATTGAATTTAGCAAAATCGGAGCAGGAGTGTGAGAAGTAAAATAAATCTTAAAAACACCTTCCCCCCACTGCTTTGTCCTTCCCAGGCCCTTCCTCCCCAGGCCCTTCCTCCCCCTCCTCGAGGTCAGAGAGACAGAGAGCGAGAGTTACAATCAGTTCATTATATTCTTTCTGACACTGCTCAGGGAGAGGAGTTCTTCCCCTACTCCAGTGTGGTGTCCACAGTTCTCCTCAAACTTCTTCAATGTGAGTCCTTCCCACAGGGAACAGTTCTCCACAAACTGCTCCAATCTGTGTTAGTTTTCCTCACAGTGCATGTCTTCAGGCACAGCCTGCTCCAGTGTGGGTACCCCAGAGGGTCACAATTCCTACCAGAAAGCCTGCTCCAAAACGGGCTCATCTCCCTATAGGTCTACAGGTCCCTGACAGGAGGCTATGTCAGTGTGAGCTTCCCACAGGCTCACAACTCTCTTTCGGGCACCCATTTGCTCCAGCATAGGTCTCCTCCACGAATTGCAGGTGGATCTCTGCATTCCTGGTCCTCCACAGGCTGCAGGGGCACAGCTGCTTTACCATGGGCAGCACCATGGGTTTCACGGGAATGTGGGCTCCAGCATCTGGAGCACCTCAGCCCTCTCCTTCTCCACTGAACTTGGTGTCTGCAGAGTTGTTCATCTCATTGTTCTCACTCCACTCTTCCATGCTTTTGATGCTGCTTAGTATATGATCGACTTTCTAGGCTGCAAGTGTGCATTGCTGGGTCATGTCCCTTCTCATCAACCATTCCTCCTAAGTCCTTGATTTATTCCTCCTCCCAGCCTGTAGTGGATACTGGGGATTGCCATGACCCAGGTACAGCATCTTGCAATTGGTGTTGGTTGCTAAGCCTCACATCCAAAAGGAGAGTTACAGAAATCTTTGAGAGTGAATTAATTGTTTAATGTTGTGTTAGTATTTCTAATGCAGTTCTGTATATGAAATATACACAAAAAAAGGCAGTGCTTTTTTCTACATTTTGAAGATAATTTGAAAGTACTGTATCTTTATGTATCTAGTCCCTAAAATAAATTAAAATAAGGCACAGGATATATATACGTAAAACTATGAAGCAGGTGAATTTTCATGTTTCTAATAGAAGTGCTTTGATAGCATGACTTCTATGTCTGATACTGCTTCTACATATACGTAGAGTTTTAATGGCTGAGTTATAATTTTTGACCTATATTTTTGTGAATCTGATATCCCGTGGTTTTAAATTCACTCACAGTAATATATTTAGCTTTTCTGGGGTTCATGTCACAGTTGTTATGTCTTAATATGAAACTTCAGCAGCCTTTTTCAAATACTTAAAAATATTGATGCACAACATTTAAATGGGATAGGAAATGAAGTTTGAGCTGGGACATCATTAAGAAGAGGAATTCAGAAGACCTGGGAAAATGTTGTATTGCAACTTCTCTTTTCAGGCACTTTGCATTTTAGGATATATGAATTTTCAGAATTACTTTAGAAATGGAGGTTTTAAAAAATATATTTGAAAACCCAAATGACTTACTCTGGAAACTTGAAAAGTGGTGGAGATGAACTTAGGCTGGACAAGCTCAAATGAGATCTCACTACAACAGCTTCACAATAAGCAGAAAGAACACACAAAGCAGGTAAAAGACATGTGATACACAGACTATGTATTATATCACCCAAAAATTACATCATCAAAATCCCCTCACTTAATGAAAACCTTCAACCAAATGCATCTTTTCCAAATTGGTTAAGATTTTGAGAAATTATCAGCTGAAATGGTAATAGAGTCTTGGATATTTAAAATGAGGTAACTATCTATAATCTTCCACATTGTGGCAATTCCTGACAAAATTGCAGTGGAACTAATAAATCAGAACAACTTCATAAAACACCTGTCAGTAGTGGAAAACATGATGAAAGAATTGTGTCTGAAAACCCAATCTATTAATTTGACATTTAAAATCAATATAGGCAAGCCTAAAGGTATATAACTAAAATGTCCAAAACCAGGTTGCATGAAGGAATCACTAAACAGCGAACTCAGGAGAAATGCCTCACTATTGTAAAAATGAGGCATGTTATGACAAAAAAACAAAAAAAAATTACTAGGTTTTGAAACTCAGTTAGACAACTGGCATTTTCACTTGCTTTCGTGAGCATATTTGCAGAAACCCATTGACCTGCCTGATGGTATAACATTAATGTGTGCTACATATTCTATTTACTTCTGGTTTTTTCTTGTACTTGATTCAATTAAGATCTTAAGTATTTTTATGAATGTTTGTCTCTTTAGATAATGACTCATCAACTTGCAATATTCTACATGTTATTCAGTCATTTTACTTTATCTTTACTGAGCTATCTCTTAATCAAGAAGACATAAAATACCCTAAATTTGTGTGTTTGTTTGTTTGTTACACAGAAATGTTACAGTGGATTAATAAACAACTACACAGAAAAAAAATAGGCACCCTCAATAACCTCTTCTTGTGGTTGCCTCTGAGAAAGTTACCTCTTCTTTCTTAGGGTTGTGCTACTTGTCATCTCAAATCTGTAATCCAGGTCTCTTTATCTCATCTGAAAATGATGTGGGTAGACAGATGTACATGTTTAGTAAGTTTAGATGTACTTGTTTAGTAAGTGCTTTCTCTACCAAGCCCAGAGTAACAGAAATATTTAAAAGTATTCTTTAAACTGCCTTTGTTTTTATAGATTCCTCTGCTAATGAAGGTAACTTGGAAGGAAAAATGTATCTCAGCTTTAATAAAATACAATTGTAATGCTTGTAACACTTATAAACAAGAAGCATTTCACAGCTCTTCATCTTTGAAGTGACAGAACACACATTAATCCCAGTTTGACAGTGAGGAGACTGACAGACAAAACTATGATTTGAATTATTTCAATTAAAAACTCTCCTTTTCTGTAATAACAGACCATATTGCCTCTCTTATCAAAATACCATGCAGTAAATTAGTTGAAGCACTTCAACATAGAAATAGAAGGGGTTTTGTAATTAAAAACAAATATGTTAATTTTAAAACAGAACATACTGCTAACCACAGACATGGTCAGATTTTAGCATCATTAGCCCCCATTGTTATTTAAATATTTTACTACATTTATGAAAAAACTCACACAATTATTTTTGTTTTCCTGGTGATAGTATATCCCTCCAAAGCTTGGTGTAGGATACATACAAATTTTAAGTAATTCTATCAGATAACACAGTGCATCAGAATGAGCAGAATCAGATTTAGAGTTCTGTTGTTCACATTTAAAAGCTTTGTTTCTTTAATGTAATCTCTACAGTAAATAATTCCAAAGATGGCACACAATGTGTATAAGAGGCGTGCAAATTAAGCATCATGAGCTATCTTTTCAGGCATTTTTCCTAAATGTATTTCAAGTGATTTAGAAGATTTCTAGGAAACAAAGAGCTATATGCACAGTTTCTAGAAAGAATTCTGAAGTAACTTGGTCTTCTTGCACCCAGGAACTCTGAATTCTTTAATTGACTTTTGACCTGGGAATGATTTGGCATTCCTTACTAGTGGGGTTCTGACGGAAAATTTGCTGTCTCAGCCTCCAGTGAATGGCTATGTTATACTGTGTTGTAATGGCATGTAACGGTGTACGGTGTTTTCTTTTCACCACTCACCCTCACTCACACACAAATACAACGTTTATTATCATCTACTTCCTTGACAGATATAATAGAACTTGTGGATTGATAGCGTGAAGTACTTTTCAGACATCTGTTGTTGGTTTATAGTTCAGATTAAGGTAGTATTAAATCATATAAATGAAGTGTAGACATATTTATTTCAGCGATTTCTATGTGGGTATTGACATAAAAGACGAAAGCACAGCATTTGCCATTTGTTCTGTCAATTATTCTCTGTATGAATATATATCAAAAAGCACATATATAATATTTTTAAATAAACATATTTTCCAATATTTTATAGTTTATACTTATGGTATAGTGTTGCAGAATGTATTCTGAGAGGACTACTTGCTTTAGGATTGACATTCTCTTGGAACATATTGTCTAGGAAAAAGCTGGTGTCTAAATTTAAAATTTTAAATTCAAGGCTAGTAAAATTTCTATAGGTATTAAAATCCGAATCCCTACTCTCAGGAGCCACAGAAAAGCTGGCAACTTGGATAATCATTTTATGTAGAATGAGGATTGTTTTTCTTTATCTCTTGACAAAATTATAACATTTAATCCTGTTAGGTCTAAAAACAATAAAAGAAAACATTCAAGGTTTTAATTACGGTTTAGAAAAGTGGAAAGTTAGAAAATTATGTGAGTGATTGTCCTAGGTTACAATGTAAAAATGTGCCAGAGGGTCTGTATTCTATCTCCATCTTCNTTTCAGCAAGACCACCTCATCTGGACTGCTGCCACCACCCTAACTAGCAGGGTATCAGGTTGTATTCTGACTCTGTCGGTGTTTTTTGTTTTCTTTGTATTACTTGCATGTATTTTATTTTTTTCTATTAAATTGTATTTCTGACTTGGAGTCTCACTGGTTTTGCTTTCAAACCAGCACAGTGATTTAAACCATTCAATTTAAAACAATTTTAAAACATAAACCAAAGACACATTACTTATTGTTGGATAGTTGGTAAATTTTAATAAAATGTAACAATCTGTAAAATACTGTTATGTGATGTAGTGAATGGTATTTAAATGGTAAGGTGATCAAATATAAGATGTACACAGCATCATGGCCAGTCCTGTTTAATATCCTTATTGGTGATCTGGATGAGGAAATTGAGTGCACCCTTAATCAGTTTGCAGGTGGCACCAAGCTGGGTGGGAGTGCTGATCTGCTGGCCGGTAAGAAGGCCCTGCAGAGGGATCTGGGCAGGCTGGATCATGGGGTGAGGCCACTGGTGTGAGGTGCAACACCGTGACATGCCAGATCCAGCACTTGGGCCACAACAACCCCTGGCAATGCCACAGGCTGGAGCAGAGTGGCTGCAAAGCTGCCCACAGGAAAAGGACCTGGGAGTGCTGGTGACAGCAGCTGAACATGAGCCATTGTGCACCGAAGTGGCCAAAAGATCACTGGCATCCTGGCTTGTCTCATCAAGAGTCTGGCTAGCAGGACCAGAGCAGTGATCTTCTCCTGGTACTTGGAATAGGTGGGAGGTTCCACCTTGAATCCTGTGTTCAGTTTTGGGCTGCTCACTTCAGGAAAGACATTTGGGTGAAGGAGTATGTCCAGAGGACAATGAAATTGGAGAAGGCTCTGGATGAAAAGTCCTATGAGTAGGGACTGGAGGAGCAGGTATTGTTCGGCCTGCAGAAAAGGAGGCTGAGGGAAGAACTTTTTGTCCTGTAAATACCTGAAAGGAGACTGTAGGAACATGGAGCTTGGTCTCTTCTCACAAGTAACAAGTGACAAGAGAAGACAAAATGGCCTCAAGTTGCATCAAGGAGAGTTAGACCTTAAAAAAGTTTTCATGGGAAAAAAGAAAAGTTTTCATGGAAAGGCTTGTCAAGCATTGGAAATAGTTTCCCAGGGAAGTGATGGAATCACTATCCCAAAAGGCATCTAAGATGTCTAGATGTGGTGCTTAGGGAGCTTGGGTTTAATTGAGGGCTTGGCAGTGTTTTGTTAACAGTTGGACTCGGTGAACTTAGGAGTCTTTTCCAAACTACGCTGGTATATGATGCTTTATGAGCAGTGCCCTACTTAAAGTAAGCACTAATTTCTAAATTTCCTAAAGGGTTAATGAAAGTATTCAACAAAAGCAAGTGTAAAGCTCAGCCCCTGCAATGGATAAAACATAGAAGCAGAACAGGTCAGGCACAACTGCTTTGGAGCAGCAGAAAACAGTCCAGGGATGGCAGGAACAAGACACCAAAGCAGCAGTGAAGCCACAGCCACATCACAGGCTGGACTACCAAGTTACCAGCCAGCAAATCTGGGGGAAAATCCTGCTCTGCTGTCTGAGACTAGAGCACTGTATCCAACCTAAGGATCCTTTGCACATGACCTAATGTAGAAACTTCCAAGGAGTCCAACAAAATTACATTTGGATCCCAGCACAAATTAGGTTCATAAGAGGCTCCAGAACTGTGCGTGTTCATTCTGGGAAAGAAGAAAATTGTGGAGGGCCTTTACTGGTGTATATAAATACCTGGTAGAAGGGAACAGAGAAGACAGAGCTGAGCACTTCCTGATATTGTTTAATAGTAATATTTTAAAAAAAAAGAAAAACAAAAAAAACCCCAAACCAAAACAACAACAAAAAAAATCCACAAGAAATATTGGCTAGATATTAGGAAAAGCTTTTCATTTAAGTGTGATTTACCTCTAGTATAATTAGCTTTGACAAGTTGTGGAATTTTCCTCCTTGGAGATGTTTGAACCCAACTGACCATATTTCAGGAGCAGACTGCTTTGTCTCTCTAATGCTTTCTTGGTGGTTCAGAGTGTTGGTGGTATAGCTGTGGGAACAGAACACCACTACTTGCTCACAGGCATGATAAATGTTAATTTCCCAGGCAGAATATTTACATCTGGTGACTTGCAGTTTCTTTTTTAATATTTCTATTCCACAGCCAGTCCCCACACTTCACATTCACATGAGCCAAGGCCCAGTGTCTGTGAGTAGCCCAGATACAACACCAGAGTCCCAGGAGCAGGACACTCAGGTTAATCACTAATGCATTGCATCTGGCTGGGTTGCAAACATCTGTGCTCTCTTGGCTCCACCTCAGCAGAGCGTTGGATGCCTGTCTGTGGATGTGTGTTGATAGAGAACTATTGCTTTTGCTATCTATCGCATTGTATGTTAGGCAGCAGGCATATACTGATAGCATGGCTCTAGGACAGTCTCTGTGGCTCTCTCCCCATCTAATGCCAGGTAGTTGCTCTCACTATAGTTTTTGTCACTGGCTGGTCTCCTACCTCAGATGTCTTAAGGAAGAGCAAAGTTCACACTGGTTATATGAAAAAGATTGTCTACTGCTTCTTTGCTTTCCAGATCAAAGATCATTTATCCAGTCAGATAGTGTAATTTAGTCAATCCTTCCTTTACCTCAACAGTGTTTTCAAGGAGGTTTTGTCACATAAGGACAAAAGCCTAGGTCTTTGACTCTAATAAAAGAACAAAAATCTTCCTTGTCATAATCTGCCTGAAATATATATAATAGATTCAAATAGTGATGAATATAATTTTCTATAATGAAAAATAATTAACTATAAATGTAAAAGACATCCAAAAGAAAGAAATTCTTCTGCACAATGATTTCTGGGGGCTTGAAGTGTATGTTTGTTCAGAGGAAGGTTTATTTGGTCCTCAAAAGGCATCAGAACAGGTCTGGGTTGAGGAAAATCCAAGTTTCAGTCATTACCAGCTGGATTGAGAGCTGTATGTCATAGCTATACCCTTTCTGTTCAGTGTTCTGTTCAGTCTGTGCCTGTTTGACAAAAACCCCACACTTCTCCATTAAGCACAATAATGTCATTAACTTGTATGCATTTCCCACAAACCAGCCACCCTATTTCCTACATTCTCAAATGAAAAAGAGGTTTAAATATATTAAAAATTGGACAACACTGTCATTTTTTAACCTACAAACTGCAAATAATTTGCTCACACAGAGCAATCTCCAAGTCCCTTTTGATAGCAACTCCATAAAAACCAATTTTTAGTTTCTAGCTGTCTGAATAAAAACAATAAAGGTTTTTGTCTTCTAGACTGTTGTGTGCTCATCATAAATGATGTTACATGTTCCATCAAATACAGTGATGTCCCACATGTTATTATTGCTTATTCACAGATGAAGAGCACATACTCATTTTATGGTACAGTCCACCACTACATCTTTTTCTCCTTCAACTGATACAAGAGAATGCTAAGAAGATATCCTAATGCCATAAGCCAATTGTCTTGTAGAATAGCTCCAGAGCTCTCATTAATGTTTGAGATCACAATGGAAAAGTACTGAGAAAAGTATTTATTAAAAATGCTTTTTGCTTCAGGAGTGCCTTTTTTTTCTTTGAGTTTGATTTGCAAAGAACACCATTTTATATTCATTCAAACATTGCAGCTCACCAGCAAGAGAAAAATATTTTTAAAAATGTCAAGGGTACAGGTAAAATATTTTTACAGAATATTTGTGCATTTTTAAAGTTCCAGTATTAGTAATTCTTCAGTAAAAATTTAATCTGAGACATATTTATAAGTAAATTTTCACTCAATATTTTTCTCTGTTAATTGCAAGAAAGCAAGCTGCAACATGACAACAGACAAGACTGTTTATTGACTTTGAGTTCTTCAAAATAGTTTTCTCACATTCTTACACATTTTAATCTTATATACTTTGAATCTTACTTTTCAACATTCACGTTGTGTAAACTTTCAGAAGACAAATCATTAACCCCTTTGTATTAGAAATGCATTTTTTCTTTCAAGTTGGACCTCTGAAGCATTGGTTTAACTGAAAAGTGCATCAAGAAAAAAATCAAGCTGGCAGTTGTGAATAGTGGGTAGCAGTTACCTTTATACTTCTTCATTCTGAACCACTCTACTTTTCCCTTTTAACTGTTCTATTTTATTAATCTAAAACATTTATCTACAAATCTACTACTTTTGTGATGTGATATAATAGATTTTCTCATTTATTAAAATACAAACAAAAAAATATAGCTAAATAAAAAAAATCAGTCCAGCAGCAATGGTTGATATTTTCAATAGTTTCTTTAGGAGTACTTGTGCTGGTTTGAAAGC
>VXBU01011266.1:33794-56276 GCA_013400315.1 Bombycilla garrulus | reverse complement strand
TGTTTCCAACACCAGGCATTAAGTTGTTGTACATTAAATATAAGACTGATGCAAGGAAACAAGACTCAAACTTAAGTATAAAGACACAGAGATTTATGGTGTTATTCTACAGAGAACAAAATGGCTTACAATTCTGTACAGCTCCTTAAGAAAAGTAAACAGACAAAACAAACACAAGCCAGCTGCTGTTTTCTAAAAAGATAGGGGTGTAACACACTCTTCAAGCATAAAATAAATTAATAATTATGATAATTCATTCATTTGCGCTTGTTTTTGAGCAGGTTCCCTGTTGGTTTCTTAATGAGGATAATGATGTATAATCTTTACAACTGAACGTCTCAGAGGAAAGTTTACACTTCAGGAAAAAAAAAAAAAAGAGAATGAGACAAAGTGCCGTAAAAGTAACCTAAACCCTCACTGGGATAGATCCAAACAAGTGATATTTTAAGCTTTAGGAGAGGCTTCTGCCCAAGTTGTGCAGCACTATGCAGATATGGAATAATAGCATCAAAACTAGAATAACACTAAAGCTCCTAACTCTCAGAAGCATCTCTTTTTAGGTACCAAAACAACATTAGGATCAAAGACTAGGCAGTACAACTGTAGTACTCTGCCTCATATGAAAGCTGTGAAAGAAAGGGTCTTTCTACCCATCCTGATCCTTAGGAAACGATGCAAGATTTTATACTAAAATTACGTATCTTCCTAGTACTGACTAGGCTGACTCTGAGCTTGTATTTCAAGAGAGGATCTGACAGGCAGTGAAAGGTAGCCACCTGCCTGCAGAAAAGCATAAACAGACATTCAAAAGTGCAAACACGGATAGGATCATAGAAACGTCGATTCATCAAAGTTTTTAGATTGGAAAAGACCATTAAGATCATTGAGGCCAGCATTAACCAAGCCTACCACAAAGCCATGTCACAAAAGGTCACAACTATATGTCTTTTAAACTCCTCCAGGGATGCTTGCTACACCACTTCCCTGTTCCCGTGCTTGACAACCCTTTCTCTGAAGAAATCTTTCCTCATATCTAATCTAAACCTCCCTGGTGCAACTTGAAAACAATTTTTCCTGTCCTGTCACTTTTTACGTGGGAGAAGAGGCTGATCTCCACTGGATTACAATCTCCTTTCAGGTAGTTGGAGAGAACAATAAGATCTCACTTGAGCCTCCTTTCTCCAGGTTGAACAACCCCAGTTACATCAGCTGTTCCTCATTAGACAAAAGATATATATGTAAAAAAATCCAAGAACATTGATGTTAAAACTAAAATAAAAAGCCCAAAGCATTTTCTCTTCTCTATGTCTGGAATTTTAATTATAATTTAAACAAAAAATAAGCATGACATTAGAAATGTAGCTATTGCAGTAGGGCAAAGGAGAGCGATGCTTGTTTGATATGGTATTAGTAAGTTAATAATGTGATAAATCTACTTATTATTTAGCATTAATCCAGAAACGATTGAGAAGCACTTGATAAAATCTGCCCTTAGAGAAATTACTTTCTCCTTGTTTGAGGAACACATCTAATTGGGTTTGAAAATGGCATCTGATCTGCTAATCTGACAATTTTTAATGAATTGGTCTCTCAGGTTTTATGTACTGATAAATCTACAACTGCTGGGCTTTTGGTAGCATTCTCATTTTTAACCGTTTTTGAGATTAATCAATGCACATTTGGACACATCAGTCTCTCTCTCCTCTTGATTAATCCATTAAAGTTAATGCTTTAGACCTCGTCTGCAGTAGAATCTCCTTGAAAACCTGGTAAGGCAAGTTAATCTTGAAAACAAGGTGATGCCACATCACAGTCCTTAATATGCCCCTTCTGATAACCTGATTAGTAGATCTTAAATATTAGGGAATTATTTTTAACAGACAAGAACCCAAGTTTCCAATTTAAACTTGCATTACTAACTGCAAGAACTAGGTTACTTTTGTCAGGGATGCAAGAATATAAAAGAATACAACTAAATGACTAGTAGACTTCAGTTCAGTGTATAAGCAGTAAAAAACATTTCTAGTCAAGTAATGTTTGTAATATAAATATACATCAGTGACATAGAGCAAGTAAAAAATTGAGAGTAGTATCAATGTCGAAGACACTGATACACAATAAACACAACAAAATAAAGAGTGCAGTTACAGGACTATTCGTCTTTACCCTCACACATAAGAAACCTATTTTCCTTCTTCTGAACAGGGTCAACTAAAAAGTTTCCAGTACTGCACAATAGTATCAGTTATTGAACATATGCTAAAATGACTGATAAAACAATGATAAAATGTGATTGATAATTAATCTGCTTATAGCACAGGAGTCTCTTGCAAAAAATTAACCCCAGATATCAAAGAAGTCCAGAGTGACTGCTTTCTGCACCCAGTAGAGTTTAAAAATGTAGCACACTTCAAAACACATTTTATGTCTCCAGCAAGTACTCCACTAAAAAATCCTCCTCAAAACTACATTTTTCTAATGAGCTATTCAGACTTAGGGACGATGCTGCCCATCTATTAAGCCAATAATGCAGTCTGGTGGATAATGCCCTATGTGGAATTTTTATTTCTTCAGGTACTCCCTATAGGTGAAATCAGTGTTTTGGGTAAAGCATATATGAACATATATAAGATATATAAGCACATGTAACTTGCTAACAAGTTGCAATTAGAACATAAAAGAATACAGGAAATATCTTTTACATTGTAATTCAGCAGTTGTTTTAGAAAACTTTATTCCTTACCAGAAGCTGAAGCAGATGAAATACCATATCACACTCAAAAAAATTTCAGAAGTTTTAATTATAAGTATACCCAGTATTCTTATCATTGCTTTGTTTTTAATCCTAGAACATTCATCATATACACATAAAAGCAGTGATCTGCCACTTCAGTAATACGTAACAGGTGACAACATGAATTTCAGTATTTTGAGAAGTTTTGATGGATGAAAAAATGAAAACCATCATGTGCCACAAAAATTGGAAGCATTAAATTCCAGTCACTAGAAAAATCCAAAATATTAAGTCATTTTAGTTGGATCAAGATATCACCCTCAAATTTAGAAATTTTCATAGCCATGCTTTTTCTTTAAAAAAAAATACAAAAAAGGGGGAGAAAATAAAGAAAAAAAGGGGAAAAAGGAAAAAAAAAAAGACAAAGAAATTCTCATTTGCTTCACTAGAATAGGATTGGGTTTTTAAGTCATCTGAACAGAGGTTGGTCTCTAAGGAACTTTTTTTACAGCATTTTAAAGCAGAGAAGTACAGAAGTTTCTGAGGTTTTCAGTGAAAAGAGTCATACTATGATGAGCACCTGAGTCAAAACTATTATAAACAATTAGGAGACTCTAAAGCCTGGTAAAGAGAAAAGACAAATTGTTAAAAAAAGCCCTCTGAACAGAAACCAGCAGGAGGGAAGAACTCTCAGAAACCTGCAAGAACTAAGTGCAGATTGTTGGTGTTTACCATTTTGCAATGCTTCTTTGGAGTTCACCATCTTTTCCACTGATTAAGAGAATTCACATCAGACAATTCCTGACACATGGAATTTTTGTTTTCATTTTCTGGTTTGAAGTGTCTGAAATAATAGGAGAGTGGACTACAGTTGCTAATGGTGGTATTTTTTTAGTGTGCAACTACTTCTGTGCCATACTCTAGGATAAGACATAGCAGCACATGGGAGTATTTGTTGGTGAAAACATGTTGAGATAGTAATGGAAAACTCTGGAGGAAGCCAAACTTTATTTTATCTTGTTCACACTGCTTATTCAGGAATGGTCTCTGGCATTTATTCCCTCAGGCACTGTCTCAAGGAGCACTGGCTGGCCCAGACCACAGATGTGTCAGGGACCACGCCGATAAAGAGGGCTGCATGAGTGCAGGTCCGAGCTCAAGCCGGTGCTCTGGCCACGTTTTACTTATTATAAAGATCCCTGTACAGAGCCAGCAGGACACAGAGATGGGAGATGGACAGAAGAGTTGGATGTAGACGAGAAATTGTCCAAAGGGTTTTGCTGATTTTTACTAACAAAGAAAGAATAGTAGAGTTTGGAGATCATATATTTATATGGGATCATCCTTCTACCTGTTTTCTCCAAATTAAGCCCATATCAGAGAATCACAGAATCACAGATTATGCTGAGTTGGAAGGGACTCACAAGGATCAGAGTCCATCCATTAATATCTGTCTTCCATAAACATCATTCCAAACTGTTTTATTAATTTTTAGCTCTTCACTGTAGCCCCTTTCTGCTTAGTACCTGTCTTCTCTCAATTGGCTTCTACCAGTTTCTTCCCTTTTCTACCCATTCCTGGGCTCATGCTTAACAGAGAAGAATGCAGAATGCTTAACAGAGAAGTCTCTTTCTTGGAGACAGATGAACCATATTTAGCCTCAAGCAAGCAGCTGTAATGAAAAATTTCAGTCCAAAACCAGAAAATTTAAATAAGTTAGAAACAATCAAAATCAAAGATCCATCTTTGTGGTAGACAACTAAAATATGTGTGTATAATATACATAGCCTTTTGTGTACTAAAAATAAACAAACAAATGCCCCAAAATCCAAACATGCCTGACATCTATTTGGCAAAGTAGTCTCATTGGAAAGATTTCTATTTTTGAGACTAAAATTAGCTTAGAAAACAGTTGCAAACACAGCAATGTTGGGCATATTTTGAACACTTAGCAAAAAAGAAAAAAGTAAAAAGAAATAGAATGAGATGACCTAATCAAAATGAAAAACCCAAAACATTTCCTGTCTCACAGGTCACCTAATACTCTGAACCCTGCCCTGTAATTCTTCTCAAGCCAAGGGACCTTTGGACACTGGAGAATAAATAACCTCATTTCCTCTTCAGCATGTTGTTGGATGTGCCACTAAATGGGAAAGATGTGGCAGCTTTGACATAAAAATTGAGATAAGTTTAAACAAAAAAGGAGGAAAAAAACACCTCACCAGAAGCAAACCACAATGTTTCTTTCCTTTTTGACACACTTATACAAACTATGGAAAGTAGAACTACAATTTTTCCAAGCATCTGAGACCACTGCTGCTAAAATAATGTTAAATGAGCCGGTACAATCATAGGCTAAGTTTAGTCTCATATGGCAGCAAAACTAAGATGTGGAAAACAAAGACCTTTAAAAGGACTAGAAAATATTTGAAAAAATGACTATGCAGCATAAAACAACAGCTTAAACTCATTTTAGAGAGTGCAAAATTATTATCACAGAAGTGAGGAATTTACAGTCACCACTGATTTGTACAACATAATGATTTAAGTTTTCGTGAACAAACTTTTGGCTTTAATCCTTTAAATTATGGGTTTTGTGATAGTAGTAAAGGTAAAAAAACTAAAGCAGTGAGCAGTATCCTAATTACATACAATAAATACTCTAGCTGCTGTACATGAAAAAAAAATTAAAAACCTGAAAGTGTCAAAATTAAATAGTTCATACATAAAGCTATCAAGTTAACAGAGTATCTGAGAGCTAAAGCCCTTCAGTGAATGTGACAAATTTGTCTGAGTTAGTGTGAATGCTATTTTGGATATGTAGGATTCAACCAAAAGAACTTTGCTGCTGCCTTAGCACGTACATAAAGGTAACAGAAATGAGAAGATTTACAGGATATGTGATTTCATCGGATGTTATGAGACAGTGGTTATAATTATATCAGGAAAACAATGCTTTAACTGTGATATATTTTAAGAAAAGTATCTTTTACTTTTCAGAGCATGCAAATGAGATATAGGATGGAAATTGTCTACAAGCTCCATTTTCATTTTTTCTTAGGCAATCTGTATTTTCATGAATCTGCCAAGACTACCTCATAAACCAGATTACTGGTTAGTGTTGAAAGTTGACTAGATGGTAAGAAGGCCTATCTGCAATATTTGAAAAATTCTGTAATATTAGATAAATTTTATAATAGTGCATGAATGGTAATAGAAAATTGCAAATACTTTATCTCGAAATATTGCCTACTGTAATTGTGGAAAGATATGAAAGTGCATCAAGAAATTCAAGGATGAGTAGGGGCCTTTATAAATAATACTACCGTATCTAAGTTGTATTCTTGAACTCCTCACTACCAGAACTTATTTTAAAATTGAAACACAAGCATTCTCCTTTAAATACTATATAATATGCAATAATATATTGGATAATAAAACTTTCAAAATATAAACCAAACATGTTTCCTGTACCTAAGTTTGAAAATAAAGTGATGTCATTTGTTACAAGAAGTTTTAACTACCCATTTATTGCTGTATGGAATGCATGAGAAAAAAGCAAATGTACACTACAAACATCCATTAATTATCATGAATAAAAACTGTAAAGGTATGTGAGAATTTTTTGGAACTACACACAAACCAGTTACAGACAGGAAAGAATAAAGGAGAAAAAAAAAGTCAAGGGGAAATACTGCCTTCCATAAAGGAGAAGCATTTGAGAAAAAGATTTTTTTCATCTGTACATTGCTTCAGGTGAGTATTGTACAAATAATTGTTATAAGTAGAGCTGCTATTAATTAATGATTGCTTACCATTCAAAATATTTGAAATGTAATTAATTAGAAATTAATTAGAAAACTCATTGTTTTAACTACATTCCTATAATGCCCTGTCCTGATCTACAATTGCTTCAGAGGTTGTTGACTACCTCATTATGAGTATGAAGATGAAAACTAGAAAGTTCCATTTCACACAGTAAACTCCTGCAAATTTTGCCTTTATTTTTTTCCTTACTATTACATTGATTATTGTTGTTTCTTAAATATTGCTATAATCCATTTAGAGTATGTTTAAGGCAAGCACTAAAAGGTTCAGATAAGAAACCTGAAAAATAGTGAATGGGGCTCTGGGGCTCCAGGAAAATCTCATAAATATATTTGAGATTTCAAAAAGATAAATGAGTTCATGTCTTTGTTCTCTTTTTTCAAAATGTGAAGAAACAAGCTATTATAGTAATGGAAATAAAAGTTGAGAGGACCTATTTCATTGAAAGGGAACATAAATGGAAAATATTTTGTTAGGTCTGCTGCAGAGCAGGGATTTTTCAGTCATACAACATCTAAATGTTGCTAATTTCAAAGAATCTGTGCTATTTTTTCCAGACCAGGGATTTTTCAGTCATACAACATCTAAATGTTGCTAATTTCAAAGAATCTGTGCTATTTTTTCCCTTATTAACCTTAAGGTAATTTATAAAAGCCAGTGCTTTATATGCTGACTGACTGAAAACCTTCAGATGCATCTGTTCATGTGGCAGAAATGGTCAGATATGAAACAGTATTTCTGAACTCAGATCTGTAGGTAAACCAGCTTCATCTTTCACACAACTTTATAAATTCAGGGGGTGAAGGAGTTAGTAGTTTGAAAAGATAAATTCTAAAAGAGAAGAATAATTTGAATTATTTTGAATATATTTTCTATACATGTGATAAACTCAAATCTAAATAATACCCCCAAAAAGCTCTGAGACTATTTCTTACCAAATAATTAATAAAATATAAAATCTTGAAAATTTTTCTCTCTCTATGACAGACTTTTGGTAGAAAAATGCAGAAAAATGCAGAGAACTAAGTAAAACAGAGCAAGCATTTTACATCTCAACATTCTTTAAACAGAACTCTCACACTGAAGTTTGTTCCTCTTTCTGCTTTGAAAGATTATCTGTTGTAAAGATTGGGAGACAAAAAATATTTGAACAGGAAATCTAACTGGGAAAGACATTAAGAGTAATCGTATTTTGTTAGCAAATATTCAATTTGTGCCCTAGACTCTCAAGCCATTTTACAAATATTTCCTGTTAAAACATTTTTTTCAGTTGTACAGATTTACATGCCAACATTTACCAACACATATGGTTATCATCAGCCAATGTTACACAGTTATTTAGTGATTACATCAGCTTGTTAGAATTATATGATGATAATTGTCAACTCTCCCTCATGCTGGCATTTTTGGATTATCTTTATTTTTGCTGTTCACTCTGAGGACCCAATCCTGTTAACATGAGAAGTTTTTTGCTTTTTTGGATTTTTTTTCAAGATTTTAAAAATCCCCACAAAATAAAAAAGCACAAAAAAAAAAAAAAAAAAAGATTCTCTGGTGATGTGAAATATTTTCACTTCTGAGAGAAGACTATCATCAGACATATGACTTGGTAAATAGCCTGAGCATTTAGAGCTATTTCTGATCCTCCTAATTAATGAAGACCCAAAAGAACAACGAAGTAAATGAAATCTGAGGTGTGCATCAGATCAGTAAGGGCAAGACAGTCAAGTGTGTGAGACGGATCCAAAATAAGGCTTGAAAATATTATGCATGGATGATCAAAAATTTTCTTAATGAGTCATATCCATATTGTATGCAGTACTCATTTTTTCTAAGTACGTTCGGTAAAAAAAAAAAAATATACTACAAAACAAACCCAGCAAATTTCCACAGATGAACTTTCTTAGTAGGGAGGACACATCAAAGTTTTAGGATCTGATTAACTGAAAATGCGCCCTTTGCTATTACCTACTGGGGAACTTATGTCCTCTAATGTGATATACAAATAGTTAACTCCAAACTTGGTATTTCATTAAAAATATAAAAAGAGACTATAACATATTTTAAAACTAAAATACTTTTAAAGTTAAATCCTAGACTCCACGAAAAACATTTTAAAGGACTTCAGACAGGTGTATTCCTTATCATGTGGGGGGCAAAGATTAAAATTAAATAAATTCTTGGTTTAAAACTCATGTGCTGTTAGATAATGACTCTTCTAAGATATAGACTTACAACTCCTGTGCATTTTGCAGTGCGTGAAATATCAGTGTTACCAGGATAGTGCAAGGCTTAACTATGTAAATGCAAAAATAAAACAACAATTTCAGAAAGTGAACCTTGCTCTGATCAACCATCAGATCCTTAACTTATGGCACTGGTCATAAATCTAGACAGCTAATATTTAAGACATTTTGGAAGTTAAGCTTTGTTCAGTGCTCCTCAGACTGGACATACAAAATCACAAGCGACTATTAAAGGGGAATTATTTCAAAGGCCGTGCTGTGGTATACAACGCTCCATCCCAGCTGTGCGGGGTATTTACAGGAAACCCTAAGAACAAAGATCGCGATGTTGATAATTTTGATAAATTAAACTCACATTGACACAGCCAACTGGCTTCCAGTACTTGAACTCAGTGCTGACAGCTAGTTTGTGTCTCAGAAAGAGTAGAGACCACACAATTAGATACAGGCTGTGACTGCTCCAGATAAACATCACACTTGTATATAAATATAAAAGAAAGGACACTTACACTGACTCCTTGTTTTCATGGGTGCAACAAAAATGGCAAAATTAAAGCCAATGCAGATCTTATGAAGGAATGTGAATAGTGGGGAAAGACATGAAAGTCTTCTCCCACAACTCTGCACTCCATTGGACACAGTCTACCTACCATATATGTTACTCTGGGATATTATAAACTCTGAATTTATACAACGTACATATGTATATATTTACTGTTCAAGCTGCTATTACTGACTGTATTTCATCAAATATCTTCTTTCTGGCACACAGTATGTTGTACGTATGTGATAGGTCTAAAGCTGGCGGGCAGATGTTGCAGGTAACCCATATCATATCCATCTCTCTTGAGCCTGTGTGTGCAACAGCCAGCCATCTGTTTTCTGGACTCTCTGATCTCCCCAGTCTTTTAAGGCCAGCCCTATGGAGAATGGTGGCAGCAGTGGCTTGTCATTCAGCGAACAAATATTACACCAGATCCTCTGCTCTTTTATACTCTCTGCATAATATTGCATGGTTTATTTTAATTATAAGCCACCTTGTTAATTGCATTCTGTTTGTTGAGTTAAACCCATGTAACCTGGAAGTTCTGTAAAGAGATATAATAAATTTGGATTCCATAAGCATTTAGCAATTTTCCAGTTATGGATAACATCTGACATGGAAAAGAAAACAAAAGCAAAAAAATTCGTAAGTCACACGTATGTCTCTAATCATCTTGGTAGCAAGTTTAGTGCGAGTTACCTAGAAAAAATAATTAGTATATTATTGTTGCAATCTTTGAGAATCTAGCAAGGCCTCCGTGGAGAGAAAATGCTTAGTCATGTACTAAACCCTACTTCCTAAGACCCTCTGTTATCTCCCTGTAACACTATTGGCTACATTCCAGATGTCCTAAGACTATAGGTCAAAACACCAAGACCTCAGACTATTGGCTAGTTATCCCAATCCTACCTAATCCTATAAAAACCCCTACCTCTGCCCACTTTGGCAGAAGACGCCGTTCCTGGACCCCTTCACGGAACCCCCAATAAAGAATTCGTGGAAAAGCTCCGTTCGGCTTCTTCTCGTCTCTTCACCCCTGAGCTAGCATAAGCGACTACCTGGCAAGCTGTGAGCTGATTATCACTGAGAGCTGAAATCACTAAAAGAGCTGAACCGCCTGATAGCCTCAGGCTGATTGCCAGGATAGTTCGCGGCTAGGGCGTATGCCGGAGCAGGACGAGAGCCGCTCCTTAGGACCGGAGACCGGGACCCCTCGCTATCCGGACAATCTAAAGCGGCACCGGGAGTCCTGACTGCCCCCCAGGCTGGCCACCCGGGCAGGGCGGGCAACCCCCGGTTCACCGTTTTATATTATTAAATGCAGTACTTTCCAATCGTAGTGATAGAAAGGCTTTTGGTCACTTAAAAAATGTCATCCATAGAATTCTATATTGTTCAGTGTACACCTTCTCTGATAATTCTACTTTATGAGGATTCTACTTTATAAGGATAGCTCTGTCTCATATAAAATCTGCCTCACCAGTCTGACTTTTCTTTGATTTACTTTTAATTTCTTTATTCTACCTTACCTCTAAACTTTGGAATAGACTACAGAAATAGAAATATTATAAATATTTCATCAATTATACATATTCTAAGATTTAAATATGACATCTTAAAAAGAAAAGCTGTTTGGGATTTACACAGAAATATGGTGTGGTGTTCAAATGATTGTTCTAGTGCTTTTATGGACTTCAGTGTTTTCCTTCATCTCTTCTTAACTGTAGCATGTAGAGTGATGATTTTATTAAAACCTCTTACAGTTAGATATCTTATAAACACAGATGAAGGCAGTATCCTTTAGCAAGACAGAGTGAAGACAAATTGAAGATGGGAAACAAACAAGACAGTTAACTGCTTTATGAAGAAGGCAGTTATGCTTCTGAGGTATGCTTAAGATTTTTATGTTCTTTTAGTTGATAATCTGTATAATTAATTCATTACAGACAATTAAAACAGGAAATCTCAGGTTTCAAATAAACTTTGTTGCTTTATGATCTTAAATATTAAGTAGGAAGAAATCAGTCAGGAACTTATGAATTTACTGTTAATGAAGGTAAAAAAAACAACCTGCGAATATTGGATGCATATTATCTTATTTAAGAAAGGATAAGCTTTTTCATTGCACTAAATATCATAATTCTACAGGTGTCCAGAATGCACCATGAAGTAAATCAGCTTGTCTGCTGTCTGGGATTCAGACCGTCTTGCCAAAAGCCTGCCAGTTTAACTGAATAATTCATGATGTTTTATGATGTGAGTACTGTCCACAAAACAGACAAACAGACTCATTTTTTTCATGTCCTGAAACTGGACTCAAAATGTGAGGTTAAGAAGAGAGAAAAATTTTATTTTACTCCTGCATTTAAATAAGCTTCTTACCTTGTGAGAAATGCACTATATGGCTACTAGTGACCAGTCATGTCCTATGGTATAGTTATTCTGATGAAGATGTTGAGGAACTTGAAAGAGAGTTTTCTGAGGACATTTCGTTAAAACTCAGGAGATAAACTGTTACAAAAAAAGTGAGAGAAAACAGACCAACTTTTGTAGCCTGCTATTTTTGGATCTGTTATCCTGCCTAATTCCTATAATGGAATGGTTATAATGGTTTTGTATTAAGCATTAATTGTGTTCCTAAAACCTTTCTGTAACAATCTGATTCTCAGATTTTTTTTTAATTCTACGGCAATTTGTTTTAACAAATGGCACTTTTTTTTTCTTTTTTCTTCTTTTTTTTTTTTTTTAATCAGGCCTCTGTAACCTTTTACAAATGACTACATTCAGTATGGCATTTTCTGTATAAGATAATGTTAGTATAATGTCAGCACTACCAATGTTTTCATCTCCAAAGTGCTCCCATCAGAGCTATGGGGTGACTGCTATAATCTCATTACTGACTAATAATTTCAAAGATGTCTATGGCTCTAATCGACTGAAGTTGTGGTGAATTTCGCTGAGTTAAACCACCAAAAGTTCAAATATGGAACTGCATGTAGATGAGAAAAGCAAGATGAGAAGTAACATTTCTATTTCTAAATATTTATAATACTTGTTACTTTTTAAAGGATAACTTTCAAATAACTTACTACTACATAAGATATCTTCTTATGTGATTCAATGTCTGTGAACTTTGATGCCTTATATATATATATACACATAGGATATTTTCCTTAGATCTATAGACTATTTAATGGGAAAATAAAATATAATAGTCACAAAACCTGAAAATAATGTTGCTTATACACTTTCAAAATTAAAATATTCATAATATTCCTTTCATTTTATCAACTCCAGTGTTCAGATTTAAAAGCAAAAGACTTATAACTTAGAAATGCAATAACCACAGTTTTAAAATTAGTTTTCATACTTCTGCATTATAAATACATTATTGTGTTTTAACAGAAAATGAAAAAAAATACATTAAAATGTACTAAATATGTTACCTCAGACTTTTACTTTCCTATTCCTTATAAGATAAAATGATATGAAAGAAAAATTCTTATTCAGAATGTCACTCAAAATTTTTAATGCAAATTGAGTTTTTAACAGTGCTCAAACTGGTGTAGATGAGTCTTTTCATTCAGGCAGAAAGCAACAGGATAAAAGGAAATGTCCTCAAGTTGTGCCAGGATATTAGGTAAAATTTCTTCACCAAAAGGCAGAAGAGTTACCAAGAATTGAAACAGGCTGCCCAGGGAAGTGGTGGAGTCACCATCCCTGGAGGTATTTAAAAGACATGTAAATGTGGCAGTTAAGGAAATGGTTTAGTGGTGAATTCAGCAGTGTTAAATTGTTGGATTTGATGATCTTAGATGTCTTTTCCAACCTAAATGATTTTACCAATGATCCTCAATTTGGTGGCATCTGCAGACTTAACTATTGGCTCCTCCACACCTGTTAACAAGACTGTCCATAGATATCTGCATTTCATGACCACACATGGTGCTCTGGTTCCTCCTGCCTATTTACCAGATTCCATGTCTTTCTGTACATATACTTGAGGCAGATACCCATTTGCTATTTTTTGTCATTTCTGAGGTCCCTCTTCTTCACATAACTCAGAAACATTTGCTTTCTACTCTTGATCGCTACTTCCTCACTCACCCCCCAAATTCCTGGTTTAGAAGAATCTTGTAACCATGTTGGCCACACTGTTGACAAGGATGTTGACAAGGATATTTCCTGTTGACAAGGATGTTCTTGCCCCACTTTCTCAGGTGGATGCTGTCTCTCTTCCCTGCAGTTCTCAGTGCTCAGAGTGAATCTCATGGCCATAAAAGCCACATCCCTGTAGTTGGCACAAGCTGTTGAACTCGGTGCTATCCAGCAAGATTCATCTGCTCCCACCTAAGCTTTCCTATTGTACCAGCAGGACAGAAGAGAGAATATCTAGGGCCCCAGGTCCTTCAGTCTCAGAGCTCTGTAGTAATTCTTGGTGTGCTACAGCCCTTCCCTGGCAAAGAAATTTATACAATCAAGTGTAGAAAGTTTCCTTACAAGGTATTTTCACATTGCAGATACCACAGAAAAGCTTTTAATAGGAAGTGATTTCTGGGACTTTCATTAGCAAGGGTATTTACTATGTGAATTTTTTACCTTGTCTTGTCCATTTTTTTCCTAGCTTCTTTGAAATGGCTTAAGCTGATCATAAATTATTAGCTTGTCAGGAAATACTGTTTCCACATACAAAAAGTCATAAAACAAAAAAGCTGATTAAGGTTTAGCCCGGTTCAGCCTGATTTGCTGAAGCTAACAATATGTAAATGCATACTTTCACCTCAGTCTGAGTTTACCACCAAGCTATGAAGACATTACCATTATTAATCCAATACTGAATTTCTGTTCACATCATGGAATATGATTCCATGGAGAACATACTAATACAATTATGCAAGTGGCTGTTTCATTCCTTTTTGGAAGTACAAAATTCAAGATAAATTCAAATAATGCAACTTGGCCTGTAACAATCTGGACAAGAAACCAGTGGTGTTATGGTATATGTAGTTGCTTCACTGGACAATATGTGAAAAACCATGAAAAATAAATATTTCCTTGTGGCTTGACATATATTTAAAAAAGCCCATTTGTTTTCTCATAAGCACAATGAATGAAAATTACCTTACAGCATATTGGACATGGAAGGAAATTTTATTTTTCATTCTTATAACATGAATTCCTGTTTAACTGTTTAACTGAGTTTTGTATCTGATGATGCCTCTGAATAGTTATTATATTATCAGTAACCTATCATCTTAGAAAATAGTTCAGATATTTTAGTTTTCAATCGCAAAATGCAGATGTTAAGCATAAGCATTACACTAAATAGAATCAATATTAAAATGAGTAAAGATAGCACTTGTAAGTCCAATGAAATTTCTCTTTTCTCATGCAATCTATAGTAATCCTACTCTCATTCATAAGCATAGAAATTTTTACATTCATCCCTTGTAGCTGATGCCATCAGTGGTGTATAAAAAGAACAGCATTGCTTTAGACTTCCGAAATAAATTGTTTAAATAGGTTTTTGTCATTCTTCTTATTCTTCACTATTCTATTCTGTTTATGGGGGACCTCTGGCAAAGGTTAGATGAGGTGCATTTGGTTGAATGGTTTCAGCCGCCTTGCTGCCTTAGTTGGTATTATGGTCAGCAGCAGAAGAAACAGCAGGGTGCACTCTATTGTGTTCAAGCAGGGCAAGAGGTGAGTTGTGTGATAGTCTGGAGAATGCCAGGAGGGCAGCAGAGTGTTGTACAAGGGGACTTTGCTGCATTTACTGCAACTTCGCTTGCCACTTCCCCCAAACTACTTTGATTTCTTCTTAACCCAAGCAATATTTCTGAAAAAACAGTGAAGTTTAACTGACATTTCAATCTACTCAATGACTCAGTTGACTAACACAATTCTCTCTATACCACATAACAAAATATAGTATTAAAATCTGAGATATTTTTAATCACTCATGACTAGCTCTGACCAAAAAAAAAAAAAAAATAATTCCTTGCCCCTGGTGCCACCTGTTTTCTAACATACACCAAGTGTTGATACTCCACTTAAACATTAAGGAGCTGAAACAGTATAGCAGGACATGAAATACACCTACTATTTTTTGGGTAACAAACCCAAATTTTGCAGTCAGAGCAGGTGCTATGGCAGTGTTGAGGACCAGTGCTCATTACATTACTAACTGCAAGTAGGTGTTCTTATTCTTCTACACTGGCACTGAGATTTGCTAGACATAGTTTATATTTAAATAACTCTTTGGAGAAATGAAAATGGAATATATGACTCCTGCCAAGTGTTTTGAGTTGTGGTTCATTCCACCCCCTGCTCTGGAAATGAGCTATCTGCTGTTGTCAAAGATTTTGCTCCAGCATTGCAATACCAATACTGGTAACCCTAGCAGAAGCATTTCAGCTACAAGTCACCCACATTTATCTTAGATTCTGTCATCTCAACTGCTGAAAGTAATTAATCAAAAGGAATTATGTTCTGTATTCTCATGCCTTATAAACTGTCAAATCCTAAAATCTTGAATTCTAAAGCCTAATGTAGCAGCATGAATAAAGGCTGTAAGTGCTGCACATGTACAGATATAATTTTTATGTGAAGGACTCAAGCACAAAGTTTGCAAAGATAATATTGTACCCACAAAAATAAATATTACCTGTGACTGTGCTCTGTTAGGGTGGTAAGCTTAGTTCTTTGTTACACTTCAGTATGCACCTGAAGTGTAATATGGTGGAGCAAACAATCATTAATTTATTACAGAAACAATCCCAAATGTTAACTCTATAAAAGAAAGATAAAATATGAAAAACATTAAAGTGACTGTAGCTTTCAAAAATAAGCTAGTATTATTTTATGCACTAAGAGCTCTGGTTCATTTTGACTGATTAATCCTTATAATTCATTGAGAGATTTTTATGATGTCACAAACAATCAAACATGGTAGTGGTATTGTAGTAATCCATATTATTGGCAAACCAAAACCTGAGACAGTTACCCAGTGTTGGGATTCAAGGAAGAAAATATAACATTCCTACAGATGACAGCCGTATACAGATCTTACCATTCTTCAAACAATGCACCATTAATCTTCATTTAGGAAAAGAAAAATTACAGGTGCCTCTTAAATCAAGAAACTCCTACAAACTGAGCAAAATTTACAGAAGCTTCAAATCTTTAAATGCTATATTTTTGCATTATTTCGAATTTTTAATAGCTTTTTTTTATCCTAGTTTTTCATAACATGGAACTAAGTTATCTCACAGAATATGGTCAACAGTCACCAGTCTGATATTTGAACCACAGTTCAAAAAATTTCAGGAATTACTTTAAAAAGTGGTGACCAAAAAACAGGTCCCCATTATTCCTACTTATGAATTTTAGATTCCATAGGTTTAAGAAAAGGTTTATGTATTCTACTGCACTGGAAATAGGATTTGCACATAGGGATCTCTTAATTACACACAACCATAAAAAGGAAGCTTTGCTGGAGTGTAGGACCTGTCCTGGCTTTGAAATTTTTGGTAATGAGGTTACAGTCCATAAGGAAAGCTTATCATATACTTAGGGAGAATGCACAGTAATTTCATCATTCATTATTTTCAAAGATCAAAGATTATTATCTCATAGAAACAGACTAATATTCCCAAGCCAGAATTCCAGCTATAAGTCTTCTTCAAGTGGCAGAAGTGATTGAAGCAATACAGAAAAAAAAATATTTCATTTTACAAAAAATTGTCATGAACTTCCTTGGACAAAAGCTTCCTGTAACAATATTTCTGGCAGAACTGCACTTCTACTGATGAAGATATTTCTTGTATAGTCTTCTGATTCTGAAAAATGTTACATAATCTTTAAATGAAATTAAACTAGTGAAGTATTTTAAATATAATAAAAATAAATTAATGAAAATTATTAATTTTTAAAGATAATGGGAAGACAGGACTTCGGTTTTCCTCCCTGAACTAAAAATATATTTTAAATAAAGCTTCTCCCTGCTTCACTACCAAACTTAAAAGTAACAATTTAGTTTGAGGACATTTTCCAGGACATAAATTATGTGAGAAAAAAAGAATTAATTGGGAGGAAACTGTGCTGTACCACTGCCTGAAGTGCTTACTGTCAATCTCCGGGTGAGATTTTACCAAAGAGCAGACAAGAATGTGTCATCAAAACATAGTACACTACAACATAGAAGAAACTGCAGTGGTTTTTGTCACACTGTAGAAAACTACGAGGTAGTTCTGACTGACCTTCAACAGCACACACACAGGAGTTCACGCTGTGGATGTCTGGATTATCTGACCACTCAGAGGAGACTGTGCAGAGCGTGGGTCTTTTCTTGGACACAAGGTTGGAACAGAAGCCAGAGAAACAGGCATGTCACCGGTTTCTGAAGAAGACTAACTGCACAGGCAACTGCTATGTACTAAAGATGGTCTTTGGAAAAATTACGTAAATTCTACTTGCAAAACAAGAAGTACAAAAAGCTATTACACTATGGAATACTGAAGGAAATCTTGAAAAATAACTTCACTACCAGTCGCTCCAATCATGCCTCTAAATCCATATACTTGTCAGTTCACAGAAACAAAATACTAGTGTTCACCTTATCATGCTTTTAGCTTTAATACATCATCAGTTCCATTTCCACTTTGCTTACTCACTGAGCTCATATGCATCTGAGGAATCCTAAGACAAACACTCTAAAACAAACAAGCCTGGTGTATATATGTGACACAGTAAATGCTTTTTGAACACCATCATTTCTCTACAACCCTTTTTGAAAGTTACTTTCTCCATCTTTACTGTTTTGCTTGTACCTTCCTCAACAAAGAATCATCATCTATCTATTCATATTCCTCTAAAGACCTAGAAATACCACTAGTCACTT
Organism: Bombycilla garrulus; assembly: GCA_013400315.1. NCBI lineage: Eukaryota > Metazoa > Chordata > Aves > Passeriformes > Bombycillidae > Bombycilla > Bombycilla garrulus. The sequence continues at coordinate 38,022 of VXBU01011266.1, read as the reverse complement.
AAAAAAAAAAGCAAAAGAAATATATCTGCCAAAGAAAGAATTGCTTGAAATCAAAAAACTTAACTGTATCCTGTACAAATCATCCTCACTGCTGGAAAAATGGAATTGTGAAGGGATTTTTATCAGGACACAATAGTTGGAAGAGGATTCATAGGACTACTATTTCTTATCTGCTATGAAATGTAAGCTATTCTAATAATGCCTTAAGAGACTCATATTTTCTTACTTCCTATGTAAAATTAAGATAAGCTTATAGGGATATGTGATTATGCTACATTGTTAATATGGAGAGCAAATGTAAAGCTAACTGTTGGGAAATTAAATCCCTTGGATATACTTCATAGATTTACTTCTGCGAATTTCTTTCAAGTAGAGCTTAAATGGAACCAAAAGAAAGTATTTGCATGTGCTGATTGACATAGGGATGGTCCTGGAGGAGTTTGTACTTGAGCATACAAATGTGAAATAAAATCAAATTAGCATGCTAAGGAAATTAACACTAATATAAATACATTCCTGAATAGTCCCAGATAGCTAATGCCTGGGAAGAATAACTTAAATTCTGTTTTTATTTATGAAAATAGATTCTAATAGAATTCCACTTGCTAAAAATGTTCTGAGCCTTAGGCTATGCCTAAAGGCAGAGACACTATATGTGCTGCGAATCCCGACTATTTCAAGTATTTCTTCTTAAAGCTATCCTAAATGTGGCAAAATTTTAATACCATATAATGAGCTTGACATTCAATTCCATTAACTGCATACACAATGAACTAATTTCCTGTTTGAATTATTTGATAGATCTAATTAAATTGCAATTTAAAATATTATTAATCTTTGCTAATCAGCAGCATTGAATGAAGATACCTTACAGGTAATAGGTTTTATATTCTCTTGAAAAGCTTCAAACAGAACTAAACCAACTTGTTCTAGCACCAATTCAGTAATGAACATAAAAGCACTTAGCACCTAAACATCTGGAAGAGAAGTACAAAAATCAAATACGAATGAAGGATGAAACACCTATACATCTATAAAATTTGCATTTTACTCTAATAGAATTAAAAGAATATTCTTCTAAAGATACCACAAATGTATAATCTAGATTAAAAAAAAATACAAAACATAAGAAACAATAGACCAAAAAAGTTTTACAGTGCCAAGGAAGGACTATTTTTTAAACATATGAATTCCCAAAAAGAGCCTTTTTTTCTGTCTCTTATCCCAGAACCAAAGTAAATAAGCTGACAAAATAACTATTCTCTTCAGCTTGTATCAAACATGACAACATGCCATATTAGAAATATGAGGTCATAAGTCATTTTGGCTAGAAGCTCAGATTTACAGTCAATTATTTTACAAAGGCATTTATTATACTGTGAGATTATTTATAACTTTGCTGATGGTAAAATATCTTACTGTTTTAGTGTATTCTGGCTTAAGAGAAAAGAAACAGTCTTGACTCTTAAGAGTTTGAACTAAGACTCATGTTGTAACTAACAAATTGCCAGGTATAGTATTTTTATTAAGGGTAAATGATTATTGTAAAAAGGCAGTACACATTTTTGTGTGAATTTGCATGAACTAATACTAGATGTAAAAGGCAGCCTCAATTACATTTCCAACCACTCGATAATCATAGCAAGTTTTCAGCTTGCAATAAATTAAAGCTTACATTACAGAAAAAAACAAATGACAAGGAAAAAAATTTAAAAAATCATAATGTGGAAAGCAATCAGGTTAAGTGCCGGTCAAAAAAGTCAACTGATTATTCTACAACAAAAAGAACTTTCCAAAAGCAATTGACTACTGACATCAGACCAGAAAAAAGACCCAATATACTGACAATTTCCAATCCAACAGAAATGTCCTTTTCCAAACAACAGTGAGTAATGTTATTTTTTTATGTTACGTGAATTAACTTATCATAGCCATGTTCTCTTTGCTTTTTGCATTCCTACGAAGGGGCATGGAGATCAGAAAGAGTAAATTAAAAAAAAAAAAAAAAAAGCCAAGGAAAACCTGAAGTTTAATAGTTTTACTCTGAAAAAACTGTAAAATTGTAAAACTTATTTAGTGTTAAGTCTGATAGTGAACAACACAAAATACAGATGAACAGGTATCAGAATGTCCAAAGCCAGAAAACTGTGATGCTGCAGCTTTTACTGAGCTGGAACTGGGAGGTGTGTATGCTGATGTCAATACATTATTCTGAGTGGTAGAAAGAAACTTGTGAAACTGCAAAGAGATCCTATACTGCTGTGAAATCAGATGATAAACTGGCAGCTGAAATCCAATGTCAATAAAAACAAAGTAATGCAAATGGAAAAAAAATAGCTCTAGCTATAGATATAAAGGAATGTACTCTAATTTAGCTATTATCATCTCAGAGAGAGATTTGGAAATCAAACCAGAAATATTTCAAAGTAAACATCAAGCCAGGGCTCAGAAGCTGTCACAATTGAAAGCAGAATGATGAACGCTATTAAGAAAAGAACAGAGAACAAAACAGGAAAAACAAAAGCACACCATTGCAAAGCTACATAAGCCCCAGTATCTACCTTGGCAGCGTTAAAACTGAAAAGATGCAGTTGAAAGAAAGGTGTTCAAAGAAAGGAACAAATAAGGTCTTACTACTGGAACATCTCATGAGGACATGTGTCTATAAGTACACATACACAATTACAAGCACCACAGGAAAAGAGAGCCATTGCTTACAACAAGAGACAATGAAAGAATAAAAGAATACAAAATCTAATGACACAACAAACTCTGAAGATTTTGAAGGGACAACCAAGGGGCTGAAGGCCTAGTAGAAGATGCAGTCTTTACCATTAAGTTGTTTGAAAGCACCAGTGTTAAGAGAGAGCTAAACTCTTGCTGCCCACATTAGCTTCCTTCTCTCTAGCTCAGCAGGATAATGGACTATGGAAGGCTGCTATCTTCCAGCTTTGCCTTCTAAGCCAATATAATATGACCATTACTGGACACCCTTCAATCCTCACCAATAAGACTTCTGTGAACTTAGTTGTAAACCCCTGACATGATCATTAGTCAGTATTATGATGGGGCAGAAGGATGAAGAATAATGGATTTTACCATTTGATTAGCTATTCTGGAGTTATCAGCAAGCAAAAACTTATTCTGAAGCAGATGTGAGATGTCACTCCTCTCTCATTATGGCAAAACTGCAAATAGTTTTCTATTAAATTACCTCTCTATATGAGATATTTGATATCACATCTTTTATTTTACCCATCCTGACACTGAGCATACTCCATTTCTCCTCACTCTAGACACTCCATCCACTCACCTTGTCTCATGAAGCTCAGGAGCTATCCATATTTTCAAACCAAAAAAATTATACACATAAGTATAAAGGATAACACTGAGGATAAAAACAGGTCAAGAAGATGAATCTCTATGAAAACATTATCTATACTGTCCTTGTCCTACTACACAAGCAATGAAGAACAGATTTATTCATATTTTAATTCACATTATATTTAGAAATATGATCAACTACTTTACAACAAAAGAAGGGCACCCTGGTCTGAACAGTCTACCCAAGATAAATGGGAGAGAAAAGTAGCTGAAGAAACCTCTGTACAACAGTTACTTGCAGGAGAAAAGGTTTTCTCATCAAAATGTCGAAGATACTTTATCATTGAACACAAGGAAAGAAATGCAATTAAAAGTCCTACACCAATTTGAACACCAAGTAACTCTGGATGGCAGGCATATTTATCTTGAGTTTTAGGTGACGACTGGTATTTCCAAGTTCTTTTTGTAAGAGGATGAATAACCAATGAATATCTGCTAATGGGTTTGTGAGAAAAGTGCTGAAGATTGAGGAAGTGAGCAACATGACTAACTCAACTCATTCACTAATGTCTTCCTTTAGGAGTTTAATTAATCCATCTGATTAAAGCATGCATTATTAGTAAAAACAAACATTATTTCTCTTATACTAAAAAATTAAAAATTAGCTCAAGGGAAAGCAAAAATAAGGATATATTCAGAGATGTATAGCAATACTAACTTCTGTTTCACCTTCCTGGTTCAGGGTCTATCATCTCTCAAAAGTATGAGAACAAAATGGGCTTCTGCTTCTGTCTTCACATGAATCTATACCTGTTCTTTTTATTTCAGCTAAATTCAGAGCTAATTACAGCTTTTACTCACTTGGAAAGTCATGCCATTACCACTGCAATTATTCAGTTCCTCT
>VXBU01011266.1:19141-32566 GCA_013400315.1 Bombycilla garrulus | reverse complement strand
ATATCTTTCCATCATAAATTGTTTTCATCAGGCTCTATCAGCTCTCAGCCCAACTTAGATCCTCTACATTCTACAGAAATTAACAAAATGGAACAAGATTATTTAGTCTCATATTCTCTCTAGCAAGTTTTGCCCCTTTCCCCATCTTATTTCTATTTAATTTTTCAGGAAAGGGATTAACTATTATTTTAAGTTTCTAGAGCGTGCAGCATAATAAAGGACTGCGACTGTCCTTGCACACTACCATGGCAGCCATGACAAACAATTAGAAGAATCTTGCCAATCATCTTTCATAGCCATATCAATTTTTTTTTTAATCTTACTAATTTTGACTGACCTAAGAAATCAAAGTCTTTGACATGAACCCAGTCTATTTTTTCTATAGAGGATGTGATATACTTTTGGTGATAAAAGAATGTAACAATGGTAAACTAAGTTATGAACACATCATTATTCTTCCAAAAATGCCTTTATGCAAACCAATGTAAATAGGCTACTGAACAATCTCAGAGATTTTTTTGTTTGTTTGTTTGTTGGACTTTTTTTTCAGTAAGGGTATGGAAAGTGTTATTTTCTTTTTATGTTGATGAGTCCAGCAGCAACAGTCCATTTTCAGAAAAGATCTTTATTTATGATTACATCTGCAATTCTACTACTGAATGTCTACCAGAAAATGGTAACTATGCAATCTGTACCTGAAAAGATCTTTATTTATGATTACATCTGCAATTCTACTACTGAATGTCTACCAGAAAATGGTAACTATGCAATCTGTACCTGAAACAGATATCAGTACCACTCTACTAAGATCAGTGATTAAATAAAAAATCCTTATAAAATATATTTAAAACCCACAAAAATTTGGTAGCTACTGATAGTCTTACAGAAAACAGGAAAGATCTTCAGAGGTAGTTACGCCTTATTTTTCTCAAAATGTCTATGACTGTTCTCAGTGCAACTCTTATAAGCTACTGGTTATCTCTCCTTACTCAGCCGCTGTGCCTCTGCAGCATAATGAAATTTTGGTGCGATGATAGCACATCCTATTAATGAAAGTATTATGGACACAGATGGCTATCAAGGCTGCAGACTGCTGAACACCAAGACCATAGCTGATTTTCTATCTGATATCATAGAGTATTTAGAGTCAACAAATCTGGGACACAAATAACTTTGCAGAAAGCATACTTTAGTACTCAGTGGAAGCTTTTTCTGTTCAAATCAAGGCATGCAAAGGATATGGAAAAGAGAGGGAGAGGGTAAGGAGAGGGAGAAGAGTGTCTACCCCATTTTCATTCTCATGAATAATTATTTTTCAATTGGCAAAATCTTTTGAAAACCATTCAAGTGGATTCAGGTTTATGACACAAAGATACAGGCTAGGAAGGGAATAAATAAATGTCCTAATTAAACAAATTCTGATAAAAATCCACATTTTTAATATATTTGACCATCTTACTTATATTCTCATAGTTTTCTTAAACCTCACTTTCACAGACATCACAAGAAAATTATACTGCTTTAATTCCAATCTTTACCATTCTTTTTCTTTATGCTTATCCCGTGTATATATACTCCAAATAATTTTCATAATTGATAGTCTGCACATATTGTATTATTATACACAACTTTTCTGTAATTTTACATTTATGCTCAAATATCTTATTCCACTCTTTTTCAGTACAGAAAATCTTGACATGTTATGTTATGGGAAAATAAAAAGCAACATTATACATAGAAAATACTAAAAGTAGGCACAATATTCCTAGGTATTAAAGATTTGAATCTTGAATATTTTTTAAATTAACATTTTAGTAAAGTTCCATCATTTTTAAGAATATTTCAAATTTGGATAGAATATTGAAGCTAGCAGAGGCACTCTAACAGTATGTCACACCTCCAAATCTCATTTTATTATGTGAATTCAAAGATAAAAGGAACACTATTTTTCATTATTTTAATAGCAAACTCAATGCAAAGTAAATTAAAAAAAATAAATAGAACCAATGCTTTATGTTAACAGTCCACAATAAAATTAAAAAAAAAAAAAATCAGAAAAAATCCAATGCAAACTGAGAAGGAGTTAGTCTTTCTCATATAAAATTTTCTATTCCAAATAAAAGCCTGCAGTAGATTATTTATAGATTACAGTGAAAAGTACACTATTTAAAGCAATTGTTATATAAAAACTTATAAAAAAAAGGAAAACCATTTATACAAATAATTTCAAATTACTCTTACATGAATCTGAACATCTGCAAATTTCTTTCTTACGGGAAGCTGGTCACTGCACTGATCCCATTAGTATTTTTTTTATTATATCTAGCTATCCAAAAGAGTACTGATCCGGTAAATTCAAATTCAAGGAAACAGGTTCATTAGCTTCAATAGCATTCCTAATTTGACTAAGAGGTTAAAGTATGTGAACCTGAAATTATAAGAATATCAAGATAGGAATCATGTCTCTCTGTCTGGGTAGGCTATTTCATTAATTCTATAATAGGATCTAGACTCATGCTCATGTTCCAGATATAGTCATCAACATTTGAAAGAGATGCAGAAACTACTTCAAGTGCAGAAACCTTTCCATAATCTTTATTTGCACGCTGAACACAATGTCATTTTAGAATTTCCTACACAAAGAACTGGCACCACTTAATTCATAATAAATTAGTTTAGCCATTGTAATAGATGGATGGGCTTCTACACTGGTTTAAACCTGACTTGAGTCCTCTGGCTTGTCCTGGAAACTACTCTCATGGGTATAATTATCAGCTTAGGACAATTGCAATTGCTAGGTAACTTTGTACAACAGTGAGGCTTTTCTACTTGCAAAGTCATCCTTGACCAGGAGAGTAATACTGGAGCAGAAGTTGTGTTTTGGCCTTTCAGCTTTTAATTTAGTCAATACAATGCCACATAATAATACAAATATAAAGGGATTTTCTATTTTCTATATATTTTTACATAAACAAGATCAAGATATATCTACAAATATATATACAAAGAAATAAATAAATATATATATAACTAAAATATAGAGATGAAAAATACCTTAGAATTACCAGAAAATAAAATGTCATGCTATGCACAGTAACTACAGAACTGAAGGCAACATGATACTCAGGGTATATATTTTGTTTCCAGCTACATAAACCAAAGGGTTCTAAACTGTGCAAATAGGATGAAAATCAGCTGTACTCAGGTTACCTTAAAGAACAAGAGGCAGGGCAAATTCTGTGAAAAGCAGGGCATGCACTGTTCCACATGGCATCCCCTGGAGCCTCTTGTCCAGCCCAGAATGACTGTCAGCCACTGGCACACCAGAGGCCCCACCTGGAGAGGAGGGCCCCAGGAGACCCAAGCAGATGAAAGCAGTTGCACAAAGGCACACATGGGCAAGGCCCAGAATTTGGATTTTACAGTGACTATAATTGTGCTGGAATTCAAGCAGTGATTATTAACCTTTCTCTGTCACTCCCACCCTGCTCTCTGTTCTTCTAATTTCCTGCTCTCAAAATCTGGGTAACTTAAAGTTGGATGGGTTAGAGGTTTCTAAGTCAATGTCATGTGAAATGCTTTATTTCGATTGAATATTTGATATATAATTTTCTAAAGTTTGACAGTAAAATTTTGTTGTGCAACCTCCTGAGAATGTCATGTTTCTTCTGTGTCTCAGCCTCAGGGTATAAAATACCTAAGCCCCTTTAAAAAACTCATCGAGCATGTTTAGGGCTTAACACCAAAAAATTGAACATAATGCCGTTCATATCACTGGTAAAGGAAGACAACACTAACTCAGCACTTTTTAGGGTATGATGGTGGAATCACAAAAATTAAAGCGTGATGTGAATTTAAATGAACAGAGGTCAGGTATTTAAAATATTCATACAAACCAAGACTTCCACTTCTGACATGTGACACACGCAAAATTGCAAAACCCAGTTCATTAGCATAAAGAGTCTAAAAATTGCTCTTCAGGAAATCTGGTACTAAAAGCCCAGCAGTATTTTCCAACAGCAAAGACCTATCAAGCTTTTTTAAACTCAAATGTCCTCCTGCCCCAAGACTGTGAGGCAGTTATCAGCCTGCTGCCCACCACTTCAACAAGGAGCTTCTAACATTCACATTGAAACTACTAAGCAGGCTGCCTGCAGTTGAAAATAAAAATTCTGATAGAATCTATACAAAAATACAGATTCAAAGAGACAGACATCTGTGAGAGTTTCTGAACTTCTCTGGGATGAAATGCACAGAGAAAACCTTGATATTATTAGCTAAAACATGTTACGTTCCTGATCCAGTTTCACAAAGTCAGATCACAATAAAATTAGGTTCCAGGCTCTTTGTGGATAGCATGATTTTTCTCCTGAAGGAAGATTAAACTTTAGCTGGGAACAAATTGCTGATGCTCTTCAGACAGGCAACAGGTCCTTCTAGAGGGATCCCGTCAGGTGTTGCCCCAAATAAACAGACAGTAAGCCACAAAGGGGACGCGCCAGTGTACATGACCAGATGACACTGAACCTGGTTGGTTTATATCTTGGGAAGGGCTTTGCTGGGACCGACACTCAGTGCTGCAGCCTTCTTTTCCACGTTCCAAGGCTGGCGTTTCCCTTGGCTTTATACTTATATGTAATGATTAGACTTCCAAAACTTCCATCAAAATTCTGACACAAGGCTGTTAAATGAAGTGTCAATACTGTGTCTAGGGTATCTACTTACTTTTAAAAAGCTGCTCAGAATTCGTCAACATTCTTAGAAAGCCCTCAAAGTTTTATGCTTAACAAAATTAAAAATTGAGTAATTCATGCAAAGATGAAGCCTGAAATTTAAAATATGCTTGTTGCTTTGTGAAGAAGACATCTATCCTACCAAAGAAAGCCTTTTCTTGAAACATTTTAATCTGTATACCTCAGACACTGAGCTTTAAAAATATAATAAAAAAAATTAAAAAATTATTTTATTCTCAAGGTCAGAAGAACTGAGTCTTCCAATTTTGTAGGCTCTTATATGATATAATTGGAGAGAAAACAGGTGATTATTTCCATTGGCTGTCGTTATTGCAATGCCGCTGCTAGTTATTGCACCAAAACATTCCAGTACAACTGAAAAAAAAAAAAATCATAGATCTTTCCTTCTTTAAAAAAAAAATCAAACTCCAAATCAGTTCTATTCTTTATCTGAAATGCTTAATTTTTTTTTCTATCCCAAATAAGAATTTATTTCTCCTTTGTGATACTCAGGCTAGACTGGTACATCTTCCTTCATATTCAATTGAGGCTGAACCTTGCCTTCTCAAAAGGGATGAGCATGGGTGGAAATTCTCTGTGTATGCCCTTCTCAAAAGGATGCTAGATGAACCCCTGAAACTCTCAAAAGACACACTTTGAAACAAGTGGGTGGAAATTCTACTTTTCCACTTCCACCTCATCTGGTGAAGAGTACAAAGAAGCCATGAGGGCTTTCCTCCTTATCCTACTGCCTGGCATCTGGATAATCAACAAAAAGAAGCAGCTACATATCCTTACTGCCTTGTATCACCAATAACATCTATCATTAGACTGCAAGAGCTTTTAGTCTAGGACTGTGTGAAACCAGCTTATGAATTATCTTGCATGTCTGTGATACTGTAAAATAACACAACAGCAAAACATAAGCAAAACAAGTTAGAGAAATAAAAAATAAAGACATATTAACATTCATTTCTGATATGAAAATTNTAGGACTGTGTGAAACCAGCTTATTAATTATCTTGCATTTCTGATATGAAAATGCCAGTTTTTATGACACAAATATTTTTTTCTTCTTCCAATATGACCTAATACCATAACTGCAGGGGAAGCTCACCTCCTTTGTATCACCATAAATATGTAGCTGTCTAAGGTTCTGTCTTCAGAAAATATATTTTCCCTTGATCAGCACTGTGCAGACTATTCTGAAGGATATACAGAAATGTCTAGTGCTAACTGCTCTGTCTCAGGTGCTGGGTATAGTAGTGCTATTAATGTTGTCACTAATTTAACAATCAATTCTAACATTTTCTAGAACTTTTCTGACACATCATCTATCATCACAGATATTAAACCTAAGGTAAGTTAAAAATAAAGTGGTACATAGCTTTAAAATGCCATTTCTAACCATGTTATATCCTTTCTTGATTCACTTTTATGAGCCACTTTTTTTTTGTTGTTTACAGTTCTTTGCACTTAATAGGATTACTGGTGGGGGGGAATATTTCTTGACCATGCTACTTTCATAAGTGTCTGAAATGTCATTTACCTATAGTTATATCTCACCCATTGATGGCAGGGGTACTTACAAAGGTTCATCTCTACATATTCTCATACACTCACTGGAGTTGCCCTGACAGTAGCCCACCTTCACACATGAATAATTTTGAAAGTTTCTCTTTACCCACTCTTCTGGGGATAACTGGAAGATAGGATGACAACCAGAGGGGGAAATATAACCATGTTACATTTTTTCTTTAAAGTGCCTCTAATCAGTGAAGACAGTGGCTTTTCCAGAAGGCAATCTGAGCAGCTGAGGGCCTGAAATGTTTACACACATTACATTCAAGCACAAAAATCCATCTGCTAGTCATCCTATGTTTCTTTAATGCCATAAAAGAAAAAGAGAAAAGCTTTCAGAAGCGATTCCAATACTGACACTGCATGATCTCTGAAGTGCCCATCGCAGCCCCCTGTCTGTAGAGGGAGCTGCAGAGGGAGCTTAAAGTGACCAAACTCCTGAATTTAGGAATGTCATGTTGACCTACTGCCTGAAGTTAGGTAATGAATCAGATTGCTGTGGTTGTTGATAATGCCCTGCCGCAAGCACAGAAAACTCTACCCAGTGATTCAGTGCATGCTTATGCTAATGCATAATACGTTCTTTAGTTATTTTGTCCAGTTTAATTTAAAATGTCTGTAGTAATTAGGCTTCTAGTCACTTCCTCAGAAAATTGTTCCACAGTCTAATGTCACATAACCTCTAACCATTTTTCCGTGCTGAAACTGCCATCAGAGCACATAGATGAAAGAGGATTAGACTACATGGGTGACTGCATAAGAATGTCAAGGAAGTAAAGGAAACAAAGCTGTTAGCATTGATGAACTAATGCATCCAATCAAACACCAGGAGGCTGAAGGTGTTGTCTTTCAGATGAAATGTGAAAGCAAGGCACTAAGCATTAGAGGCAATTAAAGTTTTCTCAGCACTCTTTCCACAGTATCAGTGCTAACCCCTGGTTCCTGGCCACCTTCCAAATCACATAAATCTCTGCTTTCCTAAATATTTCCCTGCCCTATAATTTAAAAAGGCAGCCATCTCTTGACTTGAAATAGTATAACGGTGCCAGGTTTAACCTCAAAGTAGGATGCTTATAAGTGAAAAGTATTTCCAGGTCTTTGTTACAGGTACAAGAAGTATTTTATTTTCAATGACATTTTATTCACTCTTATCCTGGCATTATTTCTCTTACCACAAACCTGTACTATGCCTGACTTGTAAGCTGTGATCAGTACTCACTCCCTGCTACTTGACTGCTATGAATGAACTGTTCTGTGGCAAAGACTAACATTATGCAAAATCCATCTTTATACCAGGCCCAGTCATCAAATCATAGAATTATTGAATATCTCAAGCTGGAGGGGACCCATAAGGATCATCAAGAGCCATCCCTGCTCCTCTCAGGACTAAGAGAAAGCCATATGACCAATGATGCTTCCTCTGTCATTCAGAACACCACCTCTAACACCAAAAAGAAACTAAGCCTAGTTGTAGTGGGTGACTCCCTTCTGAGGGGAACAGAGGGCCCCAAATGTCGACTGGACCCACCTCACAGGGAGGTCTGCTGCCTCCCTGAAGCCCAGATATGGGATTTCACCAAGAGGCTCCCTGGGCTGATTCAACCCTCTGATTATTATCCACTGCTGATACTCCAGGCTGGCAGTAATGAGATTGAAAAGGGGAGAATCAGGGCAATTAAAAGGGACTTTAGGGCACTGGGTCAAGTGGTTGATAGGGCAGGAACACAGGTAGTGTTCTGCTCAGTCCCTTTGGTGGCAGAGAAAAATGATGAAAAGGAGAGCCACATTTTCAACAAGTGGCTCAAAGGCTGATGTCATTTGCAGAATTTTGGGTTCTTTGATCACGGTGCAACCTCTGATCATGGGTCTGCTGGAACTGGATGGGCTCCGTCTCTGTTAAGGGCAGAAGGTTTTTAGCTCTATGAATTGGCAGAACTCACTGAGAGGGCTTTAAACTAGTTTTGAAGGGGAAAGAGGATGCAGCTGGGCTGGCTGGGAGCAGGCCCAAGGGTGGTAAGCCTGAATTAGGGGTGAAATCAGTAGCCCAGCTGAGGTGCATGTACACTAATGCACGCGACATGGGCAACAAACAAGGAGAGCTGGAGGCCATGGTGCAGCAGCACAGCTATGATGCAGTTGTCATCACAGAAATGTGGTGGGATGACTCACATAGCTGGAGCACTGCACTGGACAGCTCCAAGCTTTTCAGAAGAGATAGGAAATGGGGCAGAGGTGGAGTGGTGGCCCTTTATATTAGGGAGTCTTCTGATGCTGCGGGTATTGAAACTAATGATGATGAAGTTGAATGCCTATGGGTAAGAATTAAGGGGAAGGCCAGCAAGGCTGACATCCTGCTGGGAGTCTGTTATCGTCTGCGCAACCAGGGAGAAGAGCTGGACAACCTATTCTATAAGCAGCTGGAGAATGTTACAGGATCACCAGCCCTTGTTCTTGTTGGTGACCTTAACCTACCAGACATCTGCTGGGAACTTAATAAAGCAGAAAAGAGGCAGGCCAGGAAGTTCTTAGAGTGTGCGCAGGACAGCTTTTTTTTTTGTTGCAGCTGGTGAGTAAGCCCACCAGGGGAGGGACTATGTTAAGACCTGCTGGTGGGAGATGTGGTGTTTGGAAGCCACTTGGGGCACAGTGATCATGAAATTATAAAATTTTCGATATTTGGGGAAATCAGGAAGAACATAAATAAGACTTTTACACTGGACTTTCAGAGGACAGACTTTGCCCTAATTAGGAGACTTATTTAGAGAGTTCCTTGGGAAGCAGCCCTTAAAAAAAATGAGTCCAGGAAAGATGGGTGTGCTTCAAAGCAGAGATCTTGAGGGCACAGGAACAGACTGTCCCTGTGTGCCAGAAGATAAGTTGACAAGGCAAATATCCAACCTGGATGGGCAATGAAGTTTTGAAGGAACTCAGGAATAAAAAGATTTATCATCTTTGGAAGGAGAGTCTCTCAGGAAGCATTTAAGGGGGTCACTAGGGCATATAGAAAAAAACAATAGGGTGGCCAAAGCTCAGTTAGAACTTAATTTGGCAACTTTTGTAAAGGATAATAAAAAACGCTTTTACAAGTATATTAATGGCAAAAGGAAGGGTATGACCAACTTTGTTCTCTACTGGATGCAGGCCGTCACCCCTGACTTCTCCAAGCTGAACAAACAAATTGACCTCAGCTGTCTCTTGTTAGGTTTTGCCCTCAAGACATTTCATTATCTCGGTCATTCTCCTCTGGACACATTGCAACAGTCTGATGTCCATCTTACATTGAGGCACCCAAAACTGCCACAGTACTCAAGATGGGGCCTCAGTTGTTTGAGTTTAGGTACCAAATACTTCAGAACATAGTGAAGCCCTTACCTACCCTTCTTATTAAAGTATTCCTTTAAGGGTAGTTATCAATCCATGTGCTACCTTCCTAAGCATGGTTTTGGGTTTATTTTTCATTGGTTGCTTGCTTTTCATGTCATGTGTTTGGTTATTGCTTTTATGGCTTCCCAGTAAATAAATAGAGTAAATCCACCTTACCTCCCTGTATTTCTTATAGACACATCTTTGTTGACTTTGATGGTGCAGCTACTGATATGTTCTGTTTAATACTGCTCAATTTCTGTTTTAGGGTTGAACGGTGGCATTTCTTCCCCAGCAACACTTCAATCTCTGACACTTGACATTCATGATCAAAGAGAACAAAGGTATTAAATGTGAACAAGTTTATGTGATTTTACTAAGTTTGTAATATTATTGAGACAAAAAATTTCGCTGAACTTCTTTTGGAATGTCATATTGTCCTTAGTTTGGAGCTGAAAGCAAAGTAACTTGAATGAAACTTCCTGTGTGTTTCCAAATGAAAAGTGACCTGCAATGTGGAAATTGTCAGAATGTGTCTCTACCGTGCATAGGAAAGGGAAGCTCATGAGTAACAGAAACAATTTTACTTCCATATCAGTAACTAGGAAAATCTGCAGCTCTGATGGAATTGTCTGGAGGTAGCTGAAAGAAAAGAAAGCCTTGTACATGCTCTGGTGCGTCTATAGGTACAGATGCATTTGTGACTGTACATGAGGGAGTTAGGATGAGGAAAGGAAGAAAAAATTTATTAATACTACAAGTCGTTGAAAAATAAGTTTGATATGCATACTAGTTTTCCTTTTGGTTTTACTTGTTTTAAAGAGACATTTCTTAAATGCAATGAAGTAAAATGTATAAAAATTACAGTGAAGTAAGATTTGAAATATCTGCTATAAAATAATGGTAAAATAACATAGATATTACAATTAAAAACATATTAAATATTCTAAATGAAAAAGCAAAAATTCTCATTTCCTAAAGTAATTGTAGTTCTCTTTTCTTCTTTTATTTTGCTCCCTGCAATATGTCTAAATTCTTTAGAATGATGAAGCTTTCCACTTATTAAACAGTTTTGTTTGAAGTGCATGACCTAGGATTCTATTAATTATCAGTTCTGAACTCTACACCTCCCTATAGAGTCTCAGAGATAATAAGAGCAGCAAAGAATTATTGATTGAAGCTAATGCGGCTTCCTTGTAGATGCTGAGTGTCTGGTAAACAAAATCAATCAATGACAACTGAAAAGCATGTTAATCATAATGTATGAATGACTTATACACGAACATCCTAGAGAAACAAATTTTGCTACAATGCTTGAAAAAGCAATTAAATATTACTAAAACTTAAAAAAGTAAAAAAAAACCAAATAAAAAACCAATCAAACCACCCTCTGATTTGTAAAAAAAGTTGTCTGAACATTTGAATTCAGTTACCTGAGCTACAATTGTCCAAATTTAAGATATTTGGATATTGGGATTGATCTCCTGGCATTTCCCATAGCACTTTGTGGACATAAAAGTGACCAGTACAAAAATCCAGAGCATGAGAATCTTCTAATCAGAGAATTCAGGTAAGTAAATTAATGATTGCCATCCTGATTTTCTCAGGCAAGTAAACTAATTCTCTCATACCACTTTTCCTCTCATCAACTATTTCTATTTTCTAAAAATATTTGTAGTTTATTTTTTTACCTATAAATATATCTTGGGCATAAGTACTGGAGTTACTGAACATTTTAAAAGTTCTTCACACATTTCTCAGGATATTGTCCTTGTGTTCTAGGAAAGGCTTTGGCATAAAAAATCTTATTTTCAGATTTATACAATTTTTGGGAAAGAACACAAATCATGGATGCATATGTACAAAAACTTTTATCAAAGACTTTTCATAACTTGCTTTAAAACAAATTTAAATTAGCAAAGGTACTGTACAAAACCAAAGAATAATTGCTATCTTCCAATCTCTCACTGGTTCCAGCTTAAAAACCGATGAAGCTTAACTGACACACAGAGAAATTACACTGGTGATAAACCAGATGCCATGTTGAAGTAAAATATCAAACTAATGCAACTGAGCTCATTGCTATGGAATTTGATCTCAAAAATGGGACTAGGGAACACCGGTTGCAAATAAAAAAAATATAATGAAAAGTGTAGGCAAACCACAGTCATAATATCACAAGCCCTACATTCATGAATAAAAATTACATCATAACCAAACATACCAAATATACATTATGACTCTGTGGGTGTAGAAATGAAGTAATCAACACCAAATCAAGCTTTAAATCAGGGTGAATATTGATGCCATTTTTTCAGAATACATTAGCAATCTGCCATAGTTAAAGACTGCTAGAAAAAAATACAAATTGTATCAACCCTCTCCATCATATGAAAATATTTCAAGAAAATCTTTATTCTTCATATACTGCTCAAACCAAATTCTAAACAGTGTACTTCCATTTCTAAGAATTCCAGTTTTATCTGTCTGACATTCACTGTGTTTCCTTTCTTCAGAAAAGACCTTTGGTGAAGCACCATTGGAAAGCAGAGTGGATTTTGATAATCAAGTCGGGACTTAGTCTCGAAGAGCTATGTTGACAAGCGCAATCTCACCCAATGTTTGTAAAGTTTAAGAGCCCTTAAATTACCTTCTCCTTTTTCTGCAAGAATTGACACTTGCATTTCAAAGCTCCAGGAAATATACTACACAACTGAGTATATTCTAAGGTACTTCTCTCCACTGAATGTTGTACAAATGGTAGCCAGGTACAACACAACGCAACTTGAGGTAGTAAAAATTACCAGCTTCAATACGGAATTCTTAAACCACTGACTTGCCAGAAGATGCAACAAAATTGTAGCTATTATTTTCTCACTATTTGGGTTAGCAAGTCAAACTTACTCTGCCTACTTCCTTCACATATGACTTAGCATTAAAGATCTAAGGTCTGCCTTCACTTTAGAAATAATCTCTTTAAATTCAAGACTATATAAAGAATAAAATGAAAATAACCAAATTCTGTGGGGTTTTTTTTTTGACAGCAAAAATAAAAAGTCAAATAGCAGTTATATACTTAACATCAACTAAAATATAAATGAAGAAAAATTTTCAAAAGTACATTCTACCTCCTATTTAAGAAAGCTTAGAGAAGGATTTATTTGTTTGTTTGAAAAAGGGGAGACTTAGTTAAAAATAATACAAAAAGCCCAAAAAACCAAAACAACCCAGCAATTATGTTTGGTTGTTACATTCCTAAACCAGCAGTGTTTGACTTAATATTGCAGACAAAAACAGCTTTATCGTACATAATTTTATGTAGCATTCATGTCATGTTCAGAATAAAGCATTAAGGAGCTGTGTTTGAAAAAAAAATTATTCTAGAAAAGTGTATAAAAATAAGAATTCAGTGTTTGTTCTTAAAATTATGAACCTGGTAAATTCACAGATGGGTACTTGTCAGTTAGTGGCCAATTCAGTCTGCCAGCTGTATTTGCAAGCAGGTTAGAAAAAAGATAAAGTGCTTGCTTATTCTTTCCTATATAATGGTGTTGATGGTATGTAAACTTATTTTTTTTTACTTCATTGATGACAAAACCCTACAGATGAAAGGTTTGACTTTTCCCTTCAATTTAGTCTAGAAACTTGATATACAGATCTAGGTATGACTCATATTTTTGAGGTCTGATTACAAAGCATCCCCAACAGTGCAAAAAAAAAAAAAAAAAGAAAAAAAAAGAAAAATGAA
>VXBU01011266.1:0-19040 GCA_013400315.1 Bombycilla garrulus | reverse complement strand
CAAAGCATCCCCAACAGTGCAAAAAAAAAAAAAAAAGAAAAAAAAAGTAGCATGAAGTAGCATGTTCTACATATTCTACATACCTTGTAGTTATTCTTAGCAAAGGGCTCAACATCCTAATTATAAACATTTCACAAAATAATGAAGAACCTTGTTATTATATCTTAATGTGTCACAGAATCAAAGTATGCCAGGCTGGAAGGGAACCTCAAGGATCATCTGGTCCAACCTTTTCAGGAAAAAATGCCAGTCTAGACAAAATGTGCCAGCACCCTGTCCAAGTGAATGTTAAGTGTACAATACCGGGAAATCCACCAGTTCCCTGAGGTGTTTCAAAGGCTGATTTTTCTTATTTTGAAAAATTATCATTTTGTGTCTAATTGGAATATCCCCAGGAGAAACTTGTACACATTATCCTTCATCTTTTCCATGTGACTCCTTGTCAGCCTTAAAAAAAATAATTATGTTATTTAGACACAAATGTTAAATGGAAGCTTTATTTTTCAGTTGCTGAACTTCCCACTTATTTTTCAAATATGAAGTATTACATAAAGAACCCTCTCTGACTACATCCTGTCATTCAGGTCTCTGTTTTCATAAAATGATGATCAAGCACATTGAGAGCACAAGCAGAATTTGAAACACACTTTCTTCATGAGTTTCCCCCAAGAAATAACTAAAGAAAGAAAAAATATTTTCAAATACCAAATTAATTCAAAGCTTCCATATTTTGAATACAAGCTAATGTAATAATTGAAGGATGTGGCACAGTAATGTCTTCTTAGTGACATGTACATTCCAGCTAAGTTTCATCCTAATACGCTCACAGGTATATCAAGGCAAGGCAGAAAAACTGTGTAACAGAGTGATATATCTGACTTATCTTAGGCAGTTAAGATAAGTTACTCTGAGAAGGTGCCTTTTGCTCTTTATTGGGTACAAAGAAAAACTGGAGTTACTAGCAGCTACCTTTGGATACCCAAATTAGAGCAATTCAATCTCATTGTAGGCCAAACCTGACTGAGGAAAAATTACATTTTGTTCCCAACAACTAGTGCAAAACTCTTTTATTTCCTAGGAACTTTGTTGTTTTAAAAGAAGAAACATATGCTGAATATTTTAACTCGTAGTAAGCATTTTTCCTAAAGTTGCAACTATAAATGACACAATAAAATAATTCCTTTCTTAAGTAATTACATCTTATGATTTTACAATAAAACATGAAAGGATAACTACTGGATATAGTACTATATTATGAAAGAGACAGCTAAGAAACTATCTTACAGAGTACTAAAAAAAGTGAACGAAAAATGCAAAAATAGAATGTGCATGATGTTCTATATTTAGTTTTGTGGGTTGGCTCTGAAATCTCCTTTTGAGCTATCTTCTTTGATAATCACTGGTGCAGCCAAATTCTGAAGCAACAGTAGGTTGATCACAATATTTTTATCTGAGGACTTAAACCAGCCAGTATTCAAAGCCAATCCATTAATTGATTTTAGTTCTATACATAAGCATATTTTTTTTTTACTTTTGTTAATGGAGGCTAGATCAAAACATATTATTTTACATCATTTTCAATATGTCTACAATTTCATTTTTAATATTAATGCTTGCTAAGGCAGACCTCTCTTGAAGACTCTCCCACTGTTAATGCAACAGAGAATTCCATTTGCCTCAAAAAATTATTTCAAAGTGAAACATTTTCATACGTCCCTGTATATGAGCAGATTTCCAGCTACATGCTATCAGTGCATCTGCAGTGAATCATACAGAATATAATTTTAAAGGGAGAAGAAACACTGGACATGTGATATACATTCAGATACTGTATTCCAATTGTAGCATCAGTGTTTTCTTCAACAGCATTAAATACCACACAGGAACAGTCACATTAGCCTCCCAGTGGCATAAGACCTTTGAGGCTTGTCTGCTGCATTTTTTTTATGTTTTAAGGAATAAAATGTAGGGGAAAAAAGAATGCCATTTCACTGTTGATTCTGTAATTGCACACAGAATATAACAGTACCATGCACTTAACATTCAACTGCATATCAATTTAAAACAACAGTGAAATCTCCAATGAAAAAAATGTAATTGAAATACCTGTACTATTAGTCAGTATTACCCTTTGGGTGAACTTCAATACTGTTGCCATTGGTAGTTAGGACAACATGAAAATTTCTTCTAGAAAGTTTTTTTATTTTTTGTAAGACACCACTCTTGTACTGGCAGAAACTGATTGAATAGATTTTTGTTTCTTACCATCAACACACGCTGGCCTTGCTCTTGTTGTACCGGCAATCTGTCCTTTTTTACATGCACAGCGAGCTGTTTGTCGGGCTATAGTCCTTCGGGGCTGACTGCTATCTCTGTCCAAAGTAACAATCTCACATGTACCTGCAGCCAGTTGACCTGGAAAAAAAACCAGCAACAGGTACCAGCGTCACTGAATGCACTACAGGTAATCTATTACAGCCGAATAGAGCCACGGCCCTAAGCACAGCAGACACTCCACAACAAATGGGCAGCCAGCTGATGGATATAATAAAACTGAGATGACATACAATTTTTCTTTGTGGTGGACATATGAAAACCCTGCAAACTGGTTCTGTCAGAAAATTATTATTGTTCCATAAAAGCCAGAGAGTTGAGGTTACACGGGTTACTTTTACTTATGTTGGCTAAATAAAGGAATAATCTTTTTACGGCAATGGAATTTAAATTATATGATCTTTACATACTTTCAGAAAAGAAATTATAAAGTATATGGCAAGTAAAAACCTCCCCAAATTTCCTTGAATACAATGAAGTCTTAACTGCTTTGTGTGTTGCTTTGGAAGGAAAAACTCTTTCAAAGCAAAGCATGCCAAACTGTCAGTCCTTTGGCTCTTGATTAATCTAAACTGAAAGGCAATTAACTCTCTTCTTGACTCATATTTGATGTAACTGTTACTTTTTTTTTTTTCATTTTACTAAATTTACTGTGTAACTGTCAAATGGCTTAAATGACATCACACCCTTAGCTCAGTGATTACTTAGGTTTTATTGACTTCTCCAATATAGGTAGCTTTTCCTAAATACTAAAGAAATCCAAACCAATTAATTCTGAATTTTTATTATGCTATGAGAAGCAAACAAAATAGTTAAAAAATATTTTATGAAGAACACTAGTTTGAAGTTACTGTTATATTTTTAAAGCAATGTACTCTCTCTGGTACCACCAATAGTAGGCTAGCACTATACCAAAATACTACCTTTTACAGTCCGGAAAGATACATTATTGAATTTCAATCTGTAGAAAAACTGAAAAAAAATCCCGAACTACCACTTTGCATTACATTTACAGTGGAGTAGTAAACATGTGCAACACTATCTGCAAATCACAAGCTTCCTATGTTTTTGTTTTTATTAAAAAAAAAAAAAAGGAAAAATTCAATAGTATTTTTAGAAAAAAATGAGGTTTTAGATAATATTCACATTTATGCTGTTGAAATACAAAGAGGAAAAAGCAAAAATTTTAGAATAACATAAAAATTAAAAAAATAAAACCAAACCAGTCTGAAATATATGTGAATGGCCTTTAAGTCAAAAGATACAATTCTATTTTTCTATGCTTCTATTTTTCCATTCAGAATACAAGTTTAACCAGTCTATTCTTCTCAGAAGCAGTTAAGATGCTTGTTGTGTGGAACAGCAAAATATTGTAGACTATCACCAGCATTGAGTCTCATTCACTGCTAAGGCACCTAAATTTTATGTTTCTGTGACTCTTACACTGCAGTGAGTTACAAAATGGTAAAAATGAAGGTCTCAAGGATGGGTATGGAACAAGAAATTCATGCAAATAGATGACATATGTGAGTAATATACATTAGGCACTTATAAACACATATATTATATTTACAATAGTGAACATTATCACCATAGCGTTTAATGGCTGCTGGCAGCTAGACTTCTGAGCTATGGTCAGTCTGTGTTTCTACTCTTTTTCACCCAGTCTTTTCATAGAAACATCTTAGGATAAACATACTGATTAGAGGACTTTATTATATGCTGCTTTTTGCTTTGTTCATTCAAAAATACTGGATTAGAATGCAAAGGTTTAGCAAGAAAGATAGTGGCACATAATTTTCTAGAAGAAGACAAGGGAGATCCAGCTACACTCAAACATGTTGAAGTGAAAAAAAAATATCTTTTTTTTTGTCCTGGTGCTAATCTATTTTTATCTGGGTAGAGCATGTGAAAAGAAAAAAAAAAAGAAAACAGAAAAAAACAGAAAAAGATAATCAGAGGTACATTTAGATCCTTAGGCCACAAAAAAGTGGAAGCATAAGAACGAACACATGTAAGTGTATGGGTTTCCATACTCTCCATTATCCATGAGTCCTTATACTATTACTTCTTTCATTAAAAGCCATGATAAATCATACAATCTAGGCGAATAATTGTATAAACTCCCATTTCAGAGGAAAGGAACCAGATTTACAGCACAGTGAAAGCAAATAATGACTATATGCAGAGAATAAAAACAATTAAGCTCTATGTCAAGACAATCTGTAAAGGCAATGAGCTTTCCGGGGATTGCAAGCAATGAGTATCAATAAGAACACCTAATGGTATTTTCTGCTTTTGGACCTGTACAATTTTAGTTCTGCTTTGGTTTTCAGAAATAATAATTTCTTCCAGGCATAGTGACCCTATTTTCTTTATGAATTTTGAAAACCAGGATACTTATACAAGAGTAATTGCTATACAGAGATATTTTATCTGTTGCTTTTCTTTTTTATATAGGAGAAGAAAATTGTAAGTTATTGAATTTATTGTATTATGTTATATATATGACGTAAATATTTTCTCCTGACTGTGTCACAGGCTGCAAGGATTGCAAGCATACTGAGTAATGCAGCAGAGACTACATCCACTGTTACTTGGCTTTGGATGGCTGTAAAGCATGAAAGGTATTAGTTAAGGTTATGGAAGGCCATCTCCAGAGAGAGTCATCCTGGTGTGAAACACATCCTCTCTGTCTTTCATTAGGTAGAGGATAAGTCTACAGGAGTACCTCACTTAGATTACAAGTGCTACTTTAGCTTTTTAAAAATTTACTCTAGAAACATAAGATACACGGAACTAAATGAATATGCTTCTTGCAAGTACTGAATTGCAAAAATTAGGATATCTTTCATTTTCATGTAAGTTCACACAGTGGCCTCTTTCAGAGATGTTAATGACAAAAGGCTGTTCATCAGTGAGCGTCTGAATATGCTCCTGTTCACTCCTACAGCCAGAGAAGAAATCCCAAGGCAGCAATGGGTGGAGTTTCACTGGAGCTTTTCCAGTTGAGAGATTAAGAGCTATAGTCTATGACAGTCATAAAGGCACCACACTTTCATTATGTTTTCTTTATCTACTCGCAGCACACAAAGCAATTCACCACTCTCCAAACTAAACAAAATTATGGTAGAAAAAAGAGCCAAGCATCATTAAAGAATAGAGTCATTTTAGCCTTGCCTAAAAGTTTTTTGCAAGAAAATTTTGGGTTTTACTATTTTATGAACCAAGCATGAAGATTCTTTCAGAAGTACCATAAAACTGGAGTTTTCCAAGTTAATTAGTGGATTTTTTTTGTTGATGCTACTGTTATTTTATAGATATGTAAATATTTTTAATATTTATTTTATAATTTTAATCCAATAATTAGGACCTCACCGGTAATTTATTTGATTTTCTGTTGTCATCATCTGATTACTAAACAGAGAAAATTTTCAGTTCTTTAATACTCTTGAGTGTGGTACTGCATTCCTAAAATGCCAGTTGTTCTCTCCCCACTCTCTCCCACCACAAACAGAAATGTTTCTATATTGAATTTTTTCAGAAAAAGGAAAAACCACAGGATTCTGAATTAAAAATGCAAGCCAAAGTATACAAAAATAAAAAAAAAATGCACAACTGTTAAAATTTTAAATAACACAGGGCTGTGCTTTTGGTTTGTATCTTGAAATGGTTTACAGTGACTACTGTATACAATACTTCTTTTGCTTTTTTTTTCTAATTAAGTCTGTTTGTGATCAGCCCTCACACTGCTCTTTGTGAGACTTTTCATGGAAGTTTGCAGGAATCATAAGTATAGGTACATATATTTAGCAAATGTGCAGGAAATATCTCAAGGTAAAAAGAGCACAATTTTAAAAGATCTTTAGCACTTGCATTCTTGAAATAAAATATTTTTTTTATTGAAAAGCTTAAAAGCAAATGGCATTTTTATGTTTCTTACTAACACTCTTCTGTCAACTATAGGTCATTTTTGAAGGAACAAAGATTTTGAAAGATCTATATTTTCTGCAATACGGAAAAGCCTTAAATAGTAGATGTATTTGTATTACATGGAGGGTACTTGTAATAATATTTTAATTTTCTGGGGCTAGAAATATTTCCATTCTCCAATATGAAATAAAAATCTAAATAATCCACATTAACTATGGCAATCAAGTTACAGTGGTTTATTTTGTTGTTTTTTTTTTTTAAATTTATGCTTATTGTAAAGCTGAAAACTTTACCTAAAATTCATTTAAAGACATAAAACCAAATTATGAACTAATGGAATCTGTGGGTACAATGAAAGTAAGTCTTGATCTAAATATACAGATTTTTCCATGGGTTTAGATTTCATGCTCATCCAGAAAAGCTACATGTGATTTGTACATGCAGGCTTATATTATAGTTCCAGTGAACAATTTTTCCACGCATCACCAATTTGATGCCTAGCAACACAAGCTCTTTTAGTTCAAAATGCATTAAGTTAGATGGTATTAAAATTCTTGGCTGGATTCAGATATGCTTTTGTCAGTGAACACAATGCAGGAGTTGTTTCAAAATCAGATCATAGGAATACATTCTGTAGTTTTCTATTACAATGCTGAAGTTTTTTTGACAACAGAGCCATGCCAAGTCCTGAGCAGAGCTGAGGATCAACAATTCCTACTGAAATAAGGGGGAACTGAAGTACTTTGCGTTACTCATTATCTGTAGTTTGACATTAACCTGAGTAACAAATATTTAAAAATAATTCAATTTAAAATAGAAAAAGCACGTGTTTAGGTGGAACTCAAATTTTTTGTCATATATAGTATTTAAAATAAAGTAACAGAGCAGAATTGGCTCAGCTAGCATGGGGAAACATTTTTCAAATTAATCTCAATTTGAGAATAACTACCAAATAAGAACTCATTTCAATTGTTAATTTATGTGATAAAAAGGCATTTCAATTTTTTCAATAGAATATGTTTAAGGAAGCATTTGTTTTCAAGATGTTTCATAAATCACTGTGGACCTCCTTACATAATTTGGATAATCCTAATCTATTGGTGCAACCCATAAGTGCCCAGTAGCATAAAAAGCAGTGCAATTTTTTTCAGAAGTTTCCTAACATTTACTTCATTACAGGTTCAGAGCTATATTTGATGAGAGACAACATTACAATATGACCTTTGTAGCTTTTCATCCTTAAAAGGAATGATTTTGAATTTTAATATTAAAGCAAAATATGTGTCTTAAAAGGTGTGGTTTGAATGCCCATTTTATAAATAAAAAAATCTCTGTAGAACTTAATTAGGTAAAAAGTTTATGATTAATGAGTAAAATATGATTAATGCCTTCTCTTTTACATACTTACTTTAAATATTTTTCAGAGCTTCACTGCAATGCAACAGCATATTATGTGCCCCTAGTAATTACTAATGTTACTGCAATTTTCAGACTACCACTTAGCCATCTCAAGCACATAAACAGCAGAGACATTAGGAGGATACGAAAATAGTTTTCAGCTCTTCCATTCTGAAATAAGCAGTAAATTTTAATTAAGATCCATCCTAGTCTTCTAAGTAGTTGCACAGGAAAGAAAATTAAGTCTGTGGAGAATCAAGATATATTCAGGGCCCATTCTGAGATTTCATTTTTCCCCAGATAAGAGTAATGCCCTATCTTATTGCACCTGATACTGCTATTGCATGTAATTGCTTAATGTTGTGGTGTATAATTAAGAATTATTTCCTCTATATCTGACTATTAAAAACACAAGAGAAAGAAAAATAAATGTAAAACCAAACTGCAGTAAAAACAAACTGCAAGATTTCAGATTCCAAATGGAATTCTCAATCAGAATTGGTACACAAAGGGGAATTCCAGACCACAAAAAGCTCAAAAAGTCAGGGATGTATGAATAAATGTGGAAACAAATCATTTGTACATAGGAAGCTAGTTCCAACTAATTTTTCCTCCTTTATTACATTAAAACATAATTCATACTGTGTATGTAGAAATGACAAGAATTTGAGTCCTTTTTCTTTAATTAATTTCTGCCTCTGTGGAAGTCAGTGTGAACTGCAAATCTCAGCTCCGCAGAGCTGCTCCAAGGAGGACCTGCAGCTCCAAAGAGTTAGTTAATTGCTTCTGGAGGCCTCAATTGGTTACAGAAAGAAAATAACTGCAGGAATTCAGGATTGAACAAAGCTTTGCTTATTTGCATAAATCAGGAAGTGGCTGTTATTCTAGTACTTTCCTAAAATTATTTAAAAAATGTTAAAAAAAATAAGGAAGAAAAAAAAAGGGAAAAAGAAAATGTAAATAAAAAAGAAAATAAAGCAAAAAAGAAAAAGTAAGAAAAAAATTTCCTTCTATGTCTTTACCAGCCTCTACATGTAAAATAAACCTAGTCTGTTTATAAAACAAACAGAATAGCCATAGGAGAAAAATGTTATTGGAGGGATGCTGATATTCCTCTTGAGAAAGACAGGAATAAAAAGCACAGGTTTGTCTAAAAAGCTACTGACATTTGTTGGAGCCAGAAGCTGTATGTTGGGAAGGATCAAGTCTGTTGTGTTAGCAAAATATGTCACTGCAGGGAGCATGAAATCAGTTTGAAAGAACATGCAGAAAAAGTTATATATCAGAAGTAGATATAATGTAGCTGCTCAGGTAAACAGTGTTTTTAACTTCTCAGGCTTTCCTTTGTACTATCAAATCATTATTCTAGAATAACCTGATTGTTATTCTAGAAGGACTTGAAAACAAACTACTTGCAAGTGAATAGCCTTTTAAAAGTCATCATTCAAGTAGCCATCCTACTTGTATCAAGATAGGCACTGCAAGATTCTGGGTTCAACAGCATGTTTTGGGTAAATTTTGATCCAGTAAGGGTCATGAAGGAAAGAGCTAACATACTGAAATTTTGTTTTATCAAATCCTGTTGATATATCTCGGTCCCTAAACTGCAGAAACAATAACCCCGAAGTCTAATTACCATCCACCAGGAACTAAGTAATATCCTATGCAAAAAGAACTGTGTCATTATTCCGTGCCTGTAGGAGGTTTCAAAACCTGAAGGCCAAAGTAGCCAGCTGAAAACAACAACTACCTAACACTCTCCAGCCTTGGTAACATGCCATATGCTAACTCATACCTGTGTATGAATAAAAAATTCAAATTATGAAAATCTTCTGTCCTTTTTGTAGGACAAATATGATCACACTAAATAACTGTCCTGTTAGTAGGTCCAAATGATTTCTTTAAAAAAAGGCTGCTTATTTTCACTACTGTAACACTACTCTTCCCCTTTTGCAAAAGACTGTGGCAAAAAAACTCTAAAATATTTTCTTTCTAGTAATGGCACTAGTAATGCCATTGTGGTTTTTTTTGTAATCTAGATGGCAGTTTACCATGAAGTCACTAGATAGCAGACAAAATGTTCTAGTAGCTAGGGCAATTATTTTGCCATTTTTTTGTTTATGGAAAAATTCCATAAACATTCTCCACTTAAAATAATAAAGTCTCTCAAGACTTGGTTATGCTGCACTTGCTGTGACCATATAGGTACAGCAGCTCACACATAACCAGAGGAAATATAAACTTATCCTAGTAACACAGCAAAAAATAACACTGGGGAAAAAAAAAATAAAAAAAGAAAAAAAAAGAAAAATAAAAAGAAAAAAAGGGGAATCTCTGTAGTAGAACAGCATCTGTATCCAAGAAGGAAACAAATTTTAACAATTTTGAATATCTTAGTATACCTGAGAAGAAATAGTCCTACTGAAAAATATATGATATTAATTAGAAGTATTATGGATGAATCTAAATCAGTCTCATGCTAAGAATCTTGAGCAGACAAAGGATCCTCAAGCTCAAAGCTCCAAAAGGCAGAATTTGCATCTCTTGGAGTGTCTGCAGTGATCATAAAGGAAGTTTATGGTGCATGTGTTCAACTAATCTGGATGCTAGCATGAGTGCTCAAATCAAGCACATCATCAGGACCAGAATAGAACAGCTAGTACCTGCTGTGTCTGCTGTTTCTTCTTGCTTTGCTCTCCCTCTCATCACTGATCTCACAAGAGCAGTTCCTCTGTGCTTACAGAGGGTGCAGGGAAGGCCCTCACTCAGGTGCTGTGCTGAACACACAGCTGCATTCAGCACACAAGCCCCGCTACCACAGGTACAGCACCAAGGTAAGAGTCAAAAAGACAGATATAGCATGCAAAAGAAATATATCCTTCCTGTTAGACTAACACCAAACTTCAGCACCAACCAGAAGGAGTGCACTTGACAGGCTCCTTAACTGATTAATTTGAGTGATGGTTTTCATTTTAAAGGTTTGTCTGGGAACAGAGTTTTACGCAGGTGTGACAGAAAATCATGAGCATGCTGGCTATTATTCTCAGATGTTCTGCAGACTTGGAGGAGTGATTTTCTATCTGGGCCAGCTTCACTGCTGTATTTTCCATTTTTATCTGTTTTTCTCAAAATGACTTATGAAACAGGTGCATGCTGAAATTAAAAGTTTTCATGGATAAAATCCATGATTTTTATATCCTTATTTCTAGTCTTCTAAGAGATAACCATTTATGGGATAAGATTCTCTTCTGCACAGCTGAGAGGAGGGTGTCAGAAAAAGAGTTTTTAAGTTGCTTGTGTATCCAAGGCTACCCAAGGAGAGAGCAGTGAACGAGGATGACTGTCATCCCAGCCACCTTTACCAATCAGTAACAGGCTCAAGATTAGAGACATATACAACATATTCAATATCTCTTCCTGTGTCCCATTAACCAGGAACAATGCCTTCCATTTGCACAACCAGTGTTCAACCACTGCACTCACAAATCCATTATTTCAACTCCACACCATATAGAGGGTCTTCTGCTTAGAGAAAGTATGTCATGTATGTTCACACTACATGTCAAATTAATCTCAAGTTACTGAAAATCTGGAAAGATTTTAACTGTAAAAATTCATTTTCTGCTGGACTTAGCAGCTGCAAAATAAACACAAAGAAATCTATCAACAGAAGCAAAAATTACTTGGTATGATAGGTGTTTATATCACAGAAGGCAATGTCAAAAAGACTTTATACCCTGATGACCTTTTAAAAAACTTTAAATGAACCTTTTTTATTATTATTATTATTCCCTCTATAACAAGGTCCGTCTTTTTATGTACTGCTTATCAGTTTTACTAGCTAATAAAAAAGTTAAATTATGCCATCAATTTCTCAATGAATACCTAATAAATAATACTTCCTTAGCTCAAGGTCCTTAATAAAAAAGGAACAAAAATGAGGCCTGACACCATTTTGCTCAGCATTTCGATGAAGTAATTTTGCTATTACTCATGGTGTATCATGGTGTATCATAAAATATGTCTTCTAAGATGTAGAATAGACTGCAATTAAGTTTTCTAAACACAAAAAAGATATGTACTTGGATAAACTCACACACATATACACATACACATATTCTTCACAGAAGGGTGTGCTGAAGATTATGCAGAAGGCATTGCTTCTCATATTGACTAGAAAATGTAAGCAATTTGCCACAGATCCTCCCAAAACACTGTTATATTAATAACAAAGAGTTAATCACTAAGCCTGCTCTTAATCATAACATAATCAATGGATGCAATATCTTTACTCTACAATATACAACTTTTAGTCTAACCCAGAGAAAAAATTCAAAGTAGAAACTACCTGTGTAAGAATTCCCACTTATTTCTAAGGGAATGCAAAAATAAAAAATGTCAGGACTGAGTCTGGTGTTGGCTATACTTTGCATGGTTTGTTCTCATCTACCTGCTGGAACTTTAACACTACAGTGCTGACTGTAGACAATGTTTCAGTGTTCTGACTGCATCTGGTGGATGACACTAAATTTTTCTCTTAAATTTGGGATTGTGTCAGAAACCACTAAAAACTATATGGTTTAAACCATTATAAACTGTATGATGAAAGATGGAAATCTTTCATCAGGCAAGATTCTAATAAGAAAAAATAAGATGTGAGATTCGATCAGCTCCGTGGGTCACACTGAAGCATTACCGATCAGAATTTTCTGGAGCAGAGGACAAAAAGAATGTTGCGGAGGTAAAGAGCACTGAGTGTAACTAAATGCTGCCCCTCAAACAGAGGAAAAGCTGAAGGAAAACTGTGAACATCATGGAGAAGCATTAACATTTTCCGCCTTCCTGTTGGTGAATATATTTCAATTGTTTAGTTCAGTGATACTATATTGTGCTCCTGTGGTAATGGTATATAAGCAGGAGAAAGTATAAAACTCACAGAGAGGAGAATGATCCCACAGGGATGAGTAAGACAGCAGTAAAGCAAGATTTATTGAATGAATGTTTGCACTAACCAGATGTAATAAAACTTGAATGATATCAAGCAACTAATGTACATATATGAGATATACATGGTCATGGTGATCACTTACAAGCTGCCCTTCTTATTTTAATTTTCCCAGTGGCAATATAGAAACCTGAATGAAAACTGAGGATAAGCTGATAGGAACCAGAACAGAAAAGCTAGCAATAAATATTTCATTAAAAAGGGTTTCTGAAAGGCCATATAACCTTTTGTCTAAATGCCTGAAATCCAAAATGTGTTAGGTTCAAACAAAATAAAGTTATTTTAATTAGGTATAGGTAATCAGAATTTATACAGCATCAGCTAAAGGGAGTGTGATTATGACACTAAAACAAATCCAGTCATTCAGATCAAAGATTGGGCAGGCTATCTCTACAGAAAATAGGCCAACACAAGTATGTATTACCTAAGGGGCAAGTTAGCATAGTGAACTAAATTATTAATCACAGCTGTAACTATGAATCCCATTATTTGTGTATATGTTGAGGCATTAACATGGATATTTTGGTCTGATGTGGGGTGGACAACAGCAGAGGGACACAGTAATTTTGTAATAAAGATAACATCACAACCACAGTGCAAGAGGAACATAAGCCTATTTATATACAGAAAGCAATGACTGTGTTTTTATCATTGAACCTAAGGAATGTATTAAATAATGATCACATAGTCTTGGTTCTAAACAGGTATGGCAATCAAAAGACTAAGATTCAGCTTCTGATGTCATATATCTTACGTACTAGCTAACTATTTTGCTCTTGTTAACAGGAGTATAGAATACTGTTTGCAGTGAAACTACACCACTATCAAACTCAAAATAGCCCAGAGCTGAAGCCATAAGGATGTGGTATTAATCAAAATTCAGTTCTTCTAATCTGCTAAAACCTAATGAATTAAAGAACTACAATCCTTCCCTAGTCTGAAGTGAAAACAGAAGTACATTTTCTGTACAACATGAATCTTTTCACAATGACTAATCCCATTCCCAATAAAATCAATGGAAGTTTTAACACTAACTACATGGACAAAAACCAAACAAACAAATGAAAAAAAAAAAAAAAAAAAAAAATCAGTGCATGAAAATCTCTACACTCCCAGCACTGGTTCTTTAGCAGATTTGTGTTGCATGTTGAATAACTGTCATTCTAACCAAGGACATATGTCAAATGAATTCTTAAGCCAACTGAAAGCTCTATTTTAAGAACCATTCACTTTGTATGACTCTGTATGTACCACAGGTCACGATAGCATCTCAGAAGGTGCCCCGAGATCAGGAGGCAGAGGTACATATAGAACCAGAGGTACACTCATTCAGTGCTGCACTTGGCTGGGCACTGTATGACAACTCTATGGTCTATTTTTTTTTTTTTTGGTTGGTTGGTTTTTTGGTGTTTTTTTNGGTTTTTGTTTTTTTTTTTTTTTTTTTTTTTTTTTTTTTTTTTTTTTTTTGTACTAGAGAACCTCTAGGCACACATTCCAACCTAAAATAAAGTATTTTTGACAATGCTGAACTCCTGAAGAGAATACAGAACTACATGTATCAATGATATAAATACTGTGTATATATATATATATATATACACAGTATCTTTATGTAAAATGCAGAATATAAATTGTGAATACCTAGAAATTGTAGCGGTATATTCCATATGCAAAAAATTTAGAAATGTACAGATCCAGATTTATTGTGTCCAGATCCCTCTCTAGAACCTTCCTACTCCCCAGAATATGGATAATTCCACCCAGCTTGGTGTCATCTGTGAATTTACACTTGATCCTATCATTCAGATCATCAATAAAGATATTGAACTGAAGATACCATGCCCAACACTGATCCCTGGGGGATACCACCTGTGATAAGATGCCAACTGGCTGCAATGCCATTCACCACCACTCACTGGGACCAGCCATCCAGACAGTTCTTAATTATGGGCTGTCAGCTTTTCCAGAATGCCATGGAAAATGGCATTTAATGGTTCCCTTTTCCACTTCCTACTACTTAGCTTTTTCACCAAGCCTAGCAGTAAAGACAAGAGTAAAAGTCAAGACTGGACTGGGCACTGAACCCTTTGCATAAACTTATGCACTGTCCAGCAAATGTTATAAAACCTAGACATTCTTTCTCCTATCTTTTTAATGTTACATAATTGGTATCTTGTATCCTCTCCTACACAGAGTGAATTTCATTGTGGTTACTGAGATTGTATGTACATTCTTACACACATAAAATGCATGGCTATACACACAAACACAGATGCATATCCCACCCTATCCTGTCCTGGGATAAGCCATGTCTCGAGTTTTTTTGCCTAATTCTTATTAGAAAATCCACCGATAATAGTTACTGCACAATCAGTATGCGACTGGGAAAAAAAAAAAAAAAAGAAACAGTAAAAAAGAGAAAACCCTCAAGCTGTCTAGGCAACCAATCCTTTCCACATTGCAGCTCTCAAGTAAAGAGACTTTCTTGGAGTTCGTGAAAAATTAGAATCTTTGCCAAAGTCTCTTGGTGACAAGAGGAAATGGGTTTTGATATTTAAGCCCTAAATACAAAGAACAAGCAAAACATAAAAGAAACCAAATTTATTTAATAATCTGATTAATTTTTACCTTCCATTTTTCAATGCTAGGGCTGTATCAAATAACAGTATAAATATTTTGCTTTGTACAATACAAGAACCACAATAGAAGAGTGTAATTAGCGTTGGAAAGGCATTATTGAGGAAGTACTTTGATTTCAAAAGACTGTTGGAGTGATTGTCAACCCTGCTGTGCTTGGATTCTCTCTTGATGTGCATAAAGTGTGAATGCAGAACGCATTATTATGAAACTCACTCGTCCTTGCATTTGTGTGTTCATTGCTTTGCCATCTTGTGGTAACCAAAAATAGAAACCTACAGAGCAGCATATAATTCACACTAGAATAATGCTGCTGTATTTTTTAATGAATTCTTCGTGCACTTGCTGGAAATCTACAACTCAAACCACATTCTGCATTTGGTCATTTATTCAACAAATCTGCAGTAATTTTCCTTTTAAGATTGAGATCACTGAAAACAAACTCTTGTCTAAACATTAAAAATAAACACAAAAAATTAAATTAGCTAATGCTGCATGAATGCTTCCAAAGAATTTTATCAAAATAAACTATGAAATCTTCTGTTTAAAGGAAGTAAAGTGATTCTATTCTCTCAGCATATATAAAAGCTATACCTGTATAAAAATTGTCCAACTACAGGACAGCTTAATATGTTATAAAGGAAATTGGATTCAGACTTCATAAAATTCTCAATAATTATTTATGGAACAAAGTAATTTGCTGGCTTTAGTTTGGGATTTCTTCTTTAAATTATCATGGGGAAAAATTATAAAGCATCTACCCCTTCTAACTTTAACTTTTAAAAGAAGTAGCACCATTTTGAGTTAGCAGTCCCAAGAGAGAGAAGATGAGCCCTTCTGTTGCTAAGCAAGAGTTTTCCAGTTATTTCAAGCTTTAGCTGAGTACAAGCAATAATCGCTACTGCCTGAAATATATTGGAATGAAAGTACATGGGACCATTCATGACACTTCATCAGCATGCAGGAGGCAAACAGAGTGACTGCAGTGATTGAATACAGGCTCAGAACTACTGGCTTTAATCTCCATCTCATTCATTCAGCCTTTACTTTTGGCACAGCTGTATGATAAACATTCTGACATTTCTTCCTTGCCCACCCTCCCTTGGAATCCCATGATTGCTGTGTGTATGTTTGTTATGTATTTAATATCATCAGCCTTGGGTTTTTTTGGGTTTGTTTTTCGGTTTTTTTTTTTTTTTTTTTTTTTTTTTTTTGTTTTTTTTTTTTTCATTTTTAAGCACTGTGGCCAAATTTGTCTGAAAAGCTGTAGAGTGGTAATTGTAGAAAGCAAAANCCCAAAAAAAAAAAAACCAAAAAAAGGGCAATAAATGTGTCTGGGTATACGTAATCTCCAGACTTACAATTGCTACTATCAAAACACCAAAACAACTTTATTTTGTTGAAGGGAAACTAAGTCATGCTCACTTTGCCTCTGTGGACATCTTAAATTAAAAAAAAAAAAAGCTAAATTCACAATTAGTACTAATTCTTCCTACTACCTTCTGTGCAAAATCACATCTATGCAGTGAATGTATATGTTTATTTAAAAAAGTATAACTGGTTTATAAGGGCATTATATAGAATTTTAAAATTACTGGTGCTAAGAAAAATCTGCTGTTAAAGAGAACACAGTTTGTTACTCAGTAATTTTGTTTGGCTTGTTTTCTGCTTATTTGGATTGTTGGTTTTTGGTTTTTTTTTTTTTAATTTTTTGCTGTACATCACTTATCTTGACAAGAAGAGCTCATACACAGTTCCATATATTACCAGTTCCTTGAATCTGCCTTGGCTTTGCAGCCACTGGGTTCTAAGGGTCCTGAACATCTTAAGGCCTAATTGGTGCCTTAAACATCCTATGGTAAATTTAATGGAGTTATATGTAAAACTAGCAAGCACAAGCAACCTCTACAACTGGGTAGCAGCTATTACAGTGGAGTGACACTGGTGTCAAAAAACAATTTCTATTTTATATTACTCCTTCCTCATATCAAATTACCTAAGAGTTTTGGGAAAATCTGCCTCATGTACTTACAGAAGTTGGGCTGACTTCTGCTCAGAATACCAGACTCCTTGAATTCACTAATCTGCTACACAAAACTATCACAACTGTTTACTCCTTTTGTGCTGAAATTGATGCTGTATGATTACTACAACAGCTATAATTTAAGCAAAAAGATACTGTTATGACAAACAAAACACTGTAAAGAACCTATTTAATATTCT
Organism: Bombycilla garrulus; assembly: GCA_013400315.1. NCBI lineage: Eukaryota > Metazoa > Chordata > Aves > Passeriformes > Bombycillidae > Bombycilla > Bombycilla garrulus. The sequence goes on along the minus strand of VXBU01011266.1, from coordinate 1,510 downwards.
CCACTCCAAGATGAGAAAGTATTTGCACTTTTTCTGACTGAAGGCATGTGGCCATTCCTTATTGTCTAGAGGTAAGTGGGATAGAGCTCTGCAGAGGACTGGCTCTGCCTGTTACTGATAGGAAGATGCCTTTTCTCTTACACCAAATTTTTCTGCTGCTGAAGAGTTACTGAGCAGCCAACATAACAAAAATGAAGAATGAGAGAGAAGAAAAACCAAAACATCTACACCCTTTTCAGGCAACATGGAAAACCATCTCTCTCAACTAAGTAAAGAGCAATCGATACACTGCATTGAAATTTGGAGACAGCAAAAAAAACAATGAGTGAAGGAGATAGATGAATTTTGCAGGTTCCCAGAGAGATGCAGAAATATCCTTGGAATAGCTGAAATAAATATTTTAAAAAAATATATTATTTCTTTAACTACAATGCCATCTAAAGAATGGGACCTAAAAGTCATCTCCAGAAGACAAGGCAAATTCTGTGCTTACTTAAGAAGCAGCAAACAATTCAGCCACCTTCCCCCTAAACATTCTGACCACACTATGCACTTTTAAGGATGAGGCTTCATTAGTTATTCACTTCACTCAGGAAAAAAAAAAAAAAAAAGAAACCCTTGAATATGAAAGAAAAAATTGCTCCATCATGTGAGACATGAAAATCTTTTATGCAGCAACAACAAAAGAACACAACACAGTGAGACCAACTAATCTTACTATCTGCATGCCGCTATGGAAAAGGGAGTTAGGATGACTACATCTACACTGCAGTGCAAATACATTGAATGGTCAGTCAAAGACTGATACCAGTATATTTATTCAACACTTTCCTGCTCTGACTGTTCTATCTTTCCTGAAAACAACCATTCACTAGTAGTAGTTGGTCAGCAATATTGAATGATTTGACTATACCCGCTCACATTATGATTTTTTATTATTTTTTAAAAAACATAATATCACTGTTACAAAACCACCACAAGTTCCAGAGTCCACTTCAAAATGTTCATACTGGCTGCTTAATTAAAATAATTTCTTCTTAATTAAAAAAACAGGTTTCCTGTTTCTCTGAGAAGTTTAATGCGCCAGCAAAAGGAAACAAAAGCAAACAAAGAAATATAAAGTAAACAAAAGCAGAAAAAATAAACCACAATTATCTAATAGGGTGCACAATCTGATGTATTTACAACAGCTATTAAAAAAGGACCCATTCTCTTCTCATGAGACATATGTCTCCTCAAGTAACCATTCTCTCAACTGTTCTTATTTTTAGTGTAGAAATTATTCAGGATATATTTTAACTGGTAGGCTAAACAAACCATAGAAAAGGAAAGCTGACAAATTAGCAGCTTACTGGAAATAAATTATAAATATCAGAGAAGACATCATCAGTGCAGTGTGATTTGCTTAAAAAAAAAAAAAAGTCTTTATTTTTCAATTCCAGCTAAGTTAGATCTTACTTTTAGCACCATCAAGCAAAGAAGCCTGCTCTTTTTCTTTTTTTTTAAATCT
>VXBU01011265.1:76582-89570 GCA_013400315.1 Bombycilla garrulus | reverse complement strand
GGGCTCTCCCGGCCCAGCCTGGCTGGGCACGACCCAACATCCCCCACAGGACATTGCGGGGGAAACCGGGCCAGGGCATCACTCTTCTTTTCCATCCTCCCCACCACCTGCCGGGACAGCTCCCTTGGAAGGGGCTCCCAGCGTGGCCTGGCCCAGCCTCCCCCTCCTGTAGGCCTCTGTGGCCATGGGGGAAGGAAGCCAGGCCAAGGCTGCAGCACGTCTGTACCTGTTCAAGGCCANGGGGGGGGGGGGGATGTGAAAGCTGGGCCGAGGTTGCCTGCGCATCTTTATCTCCTCAAGGCCGGAAGTAAAAGAGCAATTCCCGGGCCGTCCTGTGCCAAATGTGTATCCTACTGAGATGTATTTCACTTTTGATTGGCTCATTTCCCCTTTCTGTCTTTAAATCTGGCCCAAAATTGGTGTTGCACTGGGCTCATGGGAAATCCACAGGCACACCTCACTTCCAGGGGTGGCTATTTCCTGCCCAAAAAAATGTCAATCAATCTCAAACCAGCACAGTTACATATGAGAAAATTTACAATTTTGTTAATAAAAAATCATGACACAGTGCTTTTGGGGTTGTGCTGGTTTGAAAGCAAAACCAGTGAGACTCCAAGTCAGAAATACAATTTAATAGGAAAAAGTAAAATACATGCAAGTAATACAAAGAAAACAAAAACCACTGACAGAGTCAGAATACAACCTGATACCCTGCTAGTTAGGGTCGTGGCAGCAGTCCAGATGAGGTGGTCTTGCTGATGTAGTGATCCTGTAGACAGGTCTGGTAGCTCTTGTCCTCTGGAAACCAGTGGGTAAGAGCTGCTTGTTCTGTCCCAGTTCCCACATTATATCCAGGTGGGAATGCTTGGCTCCTCCCCCTGGGTGGAGCATCTCACAATGGGATTATGTAATTCTATGAGTCATGTGGTGGGTCCTCACAATGGGATGATGTCATTGTATGAGTCATGGGGTGGGTCTTTGATGGCCCATTAAACACAAATGGCTCCTGGAGGGAGTTATTTATGACTCATAGGGCAAGCTGGTAATGGCCCATTAACAGGAGATGGCCCGGGGGAGGAGGCAAAGAAAAACACTGCCCTTCCTTGGTTTCAACAGTTAATGAAGATGACACATTTTTACATTTTACATTGTAACCTAGGACAGGGGTCATTCTTCATTTGCTTGGAAGCTGCTTCACTGGGGATCCAGTAGTTCTGGTAAAACTACCTAGTACGGGTACTGGGAAATTTTGTTATAAACTACAGTGTATTTACTGATAATGCTGATATTCTTTTAGAGTGATATGTTGAACACTATGCAAAAGATTCTAGCAATATGTAATTAATTCATGGTTCTCTTTATTGCTTAGCAGATTTTTGCAATATTATCCACAAATTTCCCGAAGTTATTTAGGAATTTATAATGATGTTGTTTGAGTAATGCTCACTAAAAGTAAAATCCCATGCATTTGCATTTTCCTTATTTCTTTCTTTTTCCTTCATGTTGCTTAGGATTTTTTGAGGGGTGGATTGTGGTAGGGGAGGAGAGTTTCAGTCAGCTGCATCATGTTCAGTTTCATTGTGTCGTGGTTTAACCCTACATGACAATGAAGACCCACAGAGCAGCTCAAGTACTCTCAAAACCCAGCAGGACAGGGGAAGTGAAATACAATGGTAAAGGCAAGAAAACTCGTGGGTCAAGATAAGAATAGTTTCATCATTGCAATAAAAGAAAACCTTTTAATGAGAAGGAAAGTAAAAAAGGGAGAGAAATAAAAGGCGAGAAAGATAAGTAATTCAAATGAAAACAATTGCTCTGTACCAAATGACTGAAGCCCAGCCAAGCCCCAAGCAGCCCTTGCCCCAGTCAGCCTTACCCCAGCCTTTTACGCTGAGCATGAACCACAGAGTATAGGCTCTGCCTTCTGTCACTTGTGGCCAGCTGTCCCAGCTGCATCACCTCCCAGCACCCTGTACCCCCCTAACTGGGTGGGGAGAGGCAAAAAAGGCCAAAACACTGTTCAAGTACTGAGTAGCAATGACTGAAACATCCAAGTTATCAACAGTGATTCAGCACAAATCCAACCACAGATTCATACTTGGTGCTGAGCAGAAAACTAACTCTATCCCAGCCTAAAGCAGCACATATTCTGAGACTGAAAAACTTACATTGTGAACACAAACCCATGAACATACTACTTACAATTAGAAGGCTTGCAGTTTGGAGAAAATTAACTTTTATTTATATAACAGTCCAGAAACACACTGAATATTATAGTAGTTAAATGAAGCATTTTCCTATTAATATATGGTCCTAACACATTGCAAAACAGTGGAAAACATATAGCCTGTGAGATAGAGTAAGTTTAACTCTATTAGTGCTTAATTTTATGTCTTTTACACAAGTTCTGATATAATTCAGGAAGAAATAAGAAGTAATACTAGATCATGAAGTTGGATACTAGATCATAAGCTACAGTGGTTTACTTTTCACCACTCCTTGACAGAAAAACTGGAATCTACAACTGCAAATTTAAAGATGAGACATCTCAGTAACACTGAAATGAGATACTATGAAGTCTAGTTCCAGAAAGAAAATATTCTGCAGGAATGAAATATTGTCTGCAAAATCTGTTTTCATTCAACATTCTCCTTTTGAGAATGCTTTAGTAGTTTTTATGGTGTTCTTTACTTGCACTATAACTCTTGACTATGAAGTGAAAATTCAAACTCAGTATATCACATTTCTTATGTATATATAAATATATACACAACTGTATATATATATATATATACACAACTGACTTTTAGCAAAATACTTAGAGAATTAAGCTCATTATTGATGTTTATCCATGAGAAATCTATGTAGTAAATCTATGCAAAATCCAGACAACCTAGTATGGATAACCATAACCTTTTGAGCCAATTAAGGCTAGAAGAAGCTACTCTTCAGCTAAAACTTTAGTTGAAAATCAGTTGAGCTGGATGCCAATGCTGTAGGAAGGAAACTGATGTATGCTGACTCTGAATCTGCTCTTAGATGCATTAATGATTATACCGTACACCATAGGAGGAGATACATTTCAAACGTTCATGGCATTTTTTCATACAGTATTGACTTGAGTTTTAGTGTCAATTTATTTCTCATAATATAAGAAGGCTTATGAAAAATCAGCAAATCTTAAGCTTGTCCATAACATGCTTGGATTTTTTTTTCATAATTATCAGCTGTATATTCTCTATCTCCATAGAAAATTTGCTGTGAGGAGAAAGATTGTTTTGTCTCTGAAAGATCAATAATGTGCTTGGATTTTAGACCAGTTCTCCATTCTATTTCAAAGTGATTAAATTTACACATAATGCAGAATTATGACCTTTTGCTAAGCAAATGTGGGGCTCTTCTGTTTTTCCCGGGAGTTTTTAAACAAATATTTGTGATACTGGTTATTCAGATTTGCTTATTTATGTGATCTTGTCTGGGTCACCCTGCATTTATTTTTGAGAACTGAGTATTTCCTAGGAAATGTAGATATTTCTCTGATAAAGATAGTTATTTTAAATGTATTTCACATAATAAGCATTTTAATTATGTTGCCTTACATTTTTTTCCCCCACCTCAGATAAAACAGATGTCAAAGGGGTTTTGTTTGTTTAACTTTTACCACTTAATCCTAAAATAAATATCTATAATCATAATGCCAAGAATTTCAAAGACACCAAACAAAAATTTATTTAAAATAAATACATATACACACAAACAAACAGACATGCACACACACACACACACACACATTTTGCAATTGAAAGCACTGCTTTAAACAATGTACAATGTTTTAAACTATCTGCATTCCCCTCAAAATGTAAATTCAAAAAAACAGGGACTATTTTTTTTGTAGTAAATCTATTTTTCTTTCCCCTTTTATGAATATCAGAATATTATATTCAGAATTTAATTTTTTTCAACAAACTAAATCATTGTTTACTCAGAGAATTTTAACTCAATGTATTTTATTCTCTTTGTTTTGTTAAAATACAGGGGCCATAAACTAGTCTTTTACTAACTTGATTCAAGGACAGTTAGCAACTCAGAGCATAGAATCATAGAATCATATAGTTATTTCATTTGGAAAAGAACTTAAGATCATCAGGTCCAACTGCCAACTTAGCGCTACTGAGACCTCCATTAAACCATGCCCCCAGGTGTCACATCTAGGCTTGTCTACTTGTTTATTTTCCTTATTTCTCTGAAACTGCAGTCTAGAAGTCTGCATTACTTTGAAGTAACTCTTGATTTCCATCTTTGAGAAGGACCTACATTTTTGGTTTTTTAACCAAAGAATGTACCTTCTTTTCAAAGATGGAAATCAAGAAATACTTCAAAGGGATACAGACTTCTTAACAAAAAAAAACCTTAAAATTAACTGCCTGAATGTGATTTAGTGAAATAGAGACACCAGAAGTTGGTATCTGAAGGTCCATCCAATTCTGTATACCACTACTGGAATATTACATAAACCATCAAAAAGTTCTAGGGAAAAAAGACATTTTTGGAGCTGAGACTCAGTAAAGCTTAAAAATTGCATGTTTTGTTATAATAAAAGTATTCTCTCAGTATTAAGTGAAACTAAAAAATTCATAGTACATATTTGACAGTGGCCAATAGTTGATTTTTAAAGAAAGAAGGATGAGGAAGAACAGTGTAAAATGACCTAAAATATCAGCAAGCTTTAATTCCTCCCAGGTGTTTAGCATTAAGGTAGCTTCTATCTCTCCAAATTGAAATAGTTATTCTTTTGATTTTGTATAATCCTTTCTCATAAATATGGAGGACAATTTTCATGTGACGGATTTTTTTCTGTCCTTTTATAAAGCTGAAGTTTTGCCAGTTTGCTCTTCCATGCTGAAGAACCAGGCTTGCTTTATTTATTTCAGAAGGAGATGTTTGTTAGAAATACACTTCTTATGAATGTGATTCTATCTGTCCAATTTAACAAACAACAAAATTAAACTTAGCAGCAATTTTAATTAATTCAGCAGTTTTATATAAAATAATATCATCAATTATATTATGAAGCATATACAATATTTGGCAATAGGTAATTCAAGTATAATTTAGGTTCGTATACAGCATAAGCAAACCCAACCAGGGTGCGGGGTGGGCTCCTCACCCTGCCTCACGTACAAAGCAGTTTACACCAAAATCCATGCTTATATACTATATGCTAATACATATTCATCAATATTCATGTAACTCTCCTCCTACTTTCGATTCCTAAAATCCATGCTACTATCTTGTATTGCGCATGCTCTACTCGTATTTGGGGGTCTTCCAGCTCTTTCGGGGTCTTCTTTTCGATGAAGGCTCTCCTCTTTGTCATTGTCTGCTGGATGACCCTTTGGGTGGCACATGCGCACTAAGCTTTGGATTACATAATCAAGCATATGTCCCAAAAAGAAACTTAATTATTTCATAAAGAGGCCTAATTCAAGCTGTGTACCTGGAGTTGTCCCAAGTTGGCTAACTCCTAGGCCCAAGTCTTCTTGAAGGGCATGTCTATTTCAATCCTACATCCTGTATCTCCCTAAACTGAGAATCATCTCAAGGCTGAAGTCTTATTTTGAGACCCTAATTATTTGCATCCTGCATCTAACTACTCTCTGCTAACATCTGCAGGAACAGTCCGTCTGTTTTGTCTCATTATTTGATGTCCCTGTATTGCTTTATAACAATTATTTCCTATCAATATGGTTATAATATTGCTAATATGGTTACGGCTTAGTTAGCACAAATCAGATTCATTAATCACACGCTTCTGTTTCAATTTTCTCATTTTGACCTTGATTGTACTTTGAAAAAATCCTGTCTCTAGTCCAACAACTATGTATCTCCCATAATTCATGAAAGGGCATGGTCCTTGCATGCATAGACATGGTCCAGAAAGTTTCATGACAAAATGATAAAATACTGCTCAGTTCAGTAGCTATGGTTGTGAGGACTCATATTACCAGTGCTGCAATTATCTGGAATGAGTGTGTCTTCTCTGGAAATGTGATCCTAGGAATTGTATATGTGGTATTTATATTTTTCTTGTTACAGAAAAAATGTAATCTTCTTGCAATCATTAATGTTACAATCCTCAAAATACCCATAAAAGATTGGGAAATATTGAACAAATAGAAAAACTCACATGCAGAAAAATTAATTATCTTAGAAATTTTTAGGTACACAAAAACAGTGAAATAGAACCTTGTCTGGCAAGGTTTTGAAAGTCAGCAGGAGCTGTGCATAAGCTGAGAGTGCATAAGCTTGAAGTACCTATTTGGTTAGAGGCAACTGAATTACCGTTTGAGCTTTTTTGTTTCTTTGTTTCTTTGTTTGTTTGAAGAGGACCAGAAACAGGAGAGGAGGCTTATATTCACTTTTTCTATGGTCACATGAGTCAGCAACTCTTGCCTTCCTTTTTAATTGAACCTTGTTATTCTGCAGAAACACGTTCTAGCTACTAGATTACTGTGCCAGGGAGTACAAGGCAGCCCTATGGTCTGAACACTAATCCAGGCTTTGTATGGAATTTTGGATAAAAGCAGAAATTATTTCAAATTGAGAAGCCATGTTTTGACACTTCTAACAAAATAGCCAAAATATTAAATTTCATAAATATTTGTTGTCCCCTTAAGGCACTTACCCCAACTGAAAAGCAGCTTTGTCTTTGCAATGGGGAACGAGAGCACCCCTCAATGCACTCTTCTGTTAAGTAGCAGCAGCATTTTCTGGGCCTTCACTGCAACAAGGCAGGTGCAAGCTTAAAATATGTTTTGACTCTTAGTACCTCAATGTGTTTGAATAACCCTCTGGGTCTCAGATGCCTATCTTGTAATTCATATACCTAAGTGCATTTTTGGATCTCATTACTACTATTTATTGATTTCAACAGTACTTAAATGCTCTGGTGCTTTTGAAATTCTATTCATCTTCTATCTGTGTATTTAGAGAGCTGTTGCTTTTAAAACCAATCACGCAGCAAAAAATCTGAACCTGGATTAGCTCAATCACAGGATGGCCAATCTAATCAATGATGCGGGCTTCCTCAATAATCATGCATCTTCTAATGTACATACAGTTAAATAATAAAAGTCTATTCCAATAGCCTGAGTAAGGCCATATACGTAATTTAATAAGCCCGGTGAACCAAAATGTCAATTGATGAAAATACCTATTTTACATTACATATCCCATTCTTATTTCCAGATATTTTAATTTCTTTTTGATGTATACAAGTTTTCTCTTTATATTTTTTCCCAATGGAACAATTAGACTTTAGAATTTATGGAAATACAGACAGTGTCTATTCACTCAGTTTTTATGCTAGCACAAAAGGCACTGATCCTTTCAGGAGAATGTATCTAAAAAATTCAATTAATATATATTAGAGTAAAAATTTTTCATGATTAAAAATTTATTTTTCATTGCAGAGGTACTAATAACAACAGCAACAACACAGGGAGGTTTTCTGTCAAAAAAAAGGTATTTTAAACATGTTGAGATAACACATGAAATACCCATCTTTTATTTATGATGGTTATTTTGCTCAGAAACAAAATCCTAAAACCCACAGAAATCCCATAAAAATTTCCTGTAAGCATTTCCCATAAGGGAAATCCCTTCTTATAAGGATGACTTCAGCTACAATGCATTTCAAAAGAGCAAACAGGAAAATATTTACCCACAAAACATACAAGAACACTATGTACAATATGTAATCTTGGAACCACTGTGTTACATTAAAGTTGAAAATGGTTGAAAAATAATTTCAAAAGCCAAAACAGTCCAAGAAAAAAAGAAAAAGCTCAACAGTTTTATTAGTAAACTACACACTTCTCATGGAAATTAGTATATTTTTTGCCCTTACTTTCTAATAATAAAATAAATAAAAGTATGAAAGGAAAGAGGGAAGAATGAGAGATTGAGAGAGACAAGAGGAGAGAAAATCACCAATCCTGGATCCAGACCACCTGGGCTTTGTGGGGGTACCTTTTATAGGTAAGTTTACCCCACCCTGGGCTTAGGTTTCTCACTGTGTTAATGAGTTAGCATATGCAGTCCATTCTTCTGGACCTTTCTGGAAATAGGTTTGGGGGGATTTGAGGGTCTCTTGTTGGTCTTGTTCTCCCTCTATGGGTCTTGATCCCATTTCTGCACTTTCACTGTGCTGTCTTATGTAGTCTCCATTGACAAGAAAGGGAAGTTTGTCTCAGTAAAATGGTGCCTTGTTAGTGGTGAGAAACAGAACACATAATCAGAGACAATTATATGCAGTGCTTTATTAAAGGGCCCGAGAGTTAGGGGCAAGAAGCCCAAATCTAACTCTGAGAGAACCTCAAAAGGAGACCCCCCCTTTATCCCTCACAATTACATAACTTAAAAGTTTAATTATTACACTTACATTGTTCTATTGATTTCACCCGACCATAGATTAAAATATTATTCTTGTCATGGGTTATAATCATATACACTTATCTATAAGTCATGGTCACACACTTATCAGAATCATTCAGGTGAGTTTCAACTCGACCCACCAAGCCTAACGATCTGAGGCCTGCTCTGGGCCTACCTCCCCCCAAGACATCCTGTGATTTTAGAAACTTTTAACCTTTATATTATCAGTCTTACCTCCCCTTTCCAGCCACATCGTGTTCTAACATACGCACTGGAATGACCCTCATTTTTTGAGGCAGTGTAACACATGACCTCCTCACTGTCTAGGTTTATTACAGTTGCCCAGAGAAGCTGTGGATGCCCCATCCATGAAGTGTTCAAGGCCAGGCTTGATGGGGCTCAGAGCAACCTTGTCTAGCGGAAAGTGTCTCTGCTCATAGAAGGGGGGTGATACTCAATGATCTCTAAGGTCCTTACTGACCCAAACTATTCTATGATTCTGTGATGTTTTAGAAGATATTAAGGCAGATATCTGAAGTGGTTTGTAAAGATTCATAAAGGAGAAACGACTGAGACATCAGGAGTGACCTTCACACAAGACACATTAATGACAGATTTCTTGTCAATCAGTATTATGATATCTTAAACCATAACATAAAAGGGGCAGATTGAAAAAAGAAGACAATATAGCGTGATACTGAACAAGGGGCTGCCTAACAGACAGCAGAACTTTATTGAGTCAATACTAGCTGCATTATATTTCCCTTTCTCTACAACATATACTGTCCTTTTTAAAGGTACAGTGAGACAGTTGGAAAAGTGAAAGACTACTTAGCCATTTCCAATAATGAAGGCAAAAGTAAAGAATCCTTTGAAAAAAATGTTCTTTTTCCTGCTCTTACGTGCTATCTAGGTCAAGCAACTGGCATGTCAGCATAAGTACTTCCTTATGTCTCTTTTAACAAAGCAGATATATACACAAACCAAACCACACTTCGGCTTATAACAAGGTAGAAGATCTGTATAGACATTCATTCTGTCCATTCTGCATCTCCATCTTTCATTATTGCCTTTTTTTTTTTTTTAAATAAGGTCTGGCTTGCTGCAAGATATTTCTGCAGAAGGAATTAAAATATAAACAATTTTTCTCCCTGTCTGTGACATAACCTCTCAAACTGACAAAAGCTAACAAATTTATCTGTGGGAAAAGAACACTCTTCATAAAAATTACGATTTGTGCCTGCAGGTCAGAGGGAGCCTTTGGTTCCCTGTACAAAATAGAAAGATGACACAAGGACATCTATCTCCATGGGGCTTTTCTAACAATATTTCTAATGGAGAACAATATATTATACATCTCTAACAAAATAGTAAACTGACTGCAGGTCTCCGAAAATGTTTTTCTAAAAGTGTGGTACATTGCACAATACACTACAGACACGGAAACTACCCACATTAAGTTTTTGTTCAATTAAATTAAAATAGATTAGATGTCACTCATGAATTTTCTTCGGCTCTTCTACAGAAATTCATTTAATTGGCCTCAATGATCAGCTCTGGGGTTTCTCATCTCCAGTGATTTTTTTCTGCCCAGGAGCAGAGTTTGCAAGAGATATACTAATTCTGAACACTTGTCTTTAGTTCACTCCAGGTTCTCAAGTAATTACATGACTAAACATGCATTTCAGCAAAAGTAACCAAAAAAACCCCCATCATCCAGACTATTTAAAAAATATTACTTCTTAAAAGTCCCTAATTAATTTCTACCTTTTCAGCAAGGCAAGTCTTTAAATTTATTTCATATCAGATTATTTTCCATCAGTTAATGTCCACAGTTAAAGAATATAACCAGCTACAATATTGCAGTTAGCACACATTTCTATTTAAGAACAGTGGATATACAGAGTTACAGCAATAGTATATGATAATACTGCCGAAAGTATGGATCAGTAGAACACAGGCATTGCACTGGGTTTTTGGTGCGTTTTCTTTTTAAAATACTATTTAAAGCAGAGAAGGATGGGCAATAGGAAACTTTTCCAAGAGGGAGAAAAAGGAAGAAAACAATACTTCTTTAAACCTAGACCCAGAGAGGCTAAGAAAGCCCAGATGGATTTATTTTCTTTCCATTATATTCCTACATGGCTTCTCAGTCTGGTCACAAAGTAAAAATGTTAATTACAGAACTCTTACCTGCATTTTATAGGAAGGATTGATTGACCTAAATCTTTTTGTGAAAATACAAAGTCCAGGTGATTTATGAAATAATTTAGAAGCTGCTTCAGATAAAAATAAACATGCCGTTTAATACCCAGAGACAGAGACAATAATCAGAGCTAAGAAAGCTGGCAGGAGGTGAAAGGAATTTGTTTATCTGGGAGTCTGTTCACAGAAAGGCCTTTAGACTTTGACATCTGTCAAAGGTGCAACACGGCAAGATGCAAGCAATCAAGATTTCTGGTATGCATTGGGCTATCTTTCTGGTACGAGTAGCATGATGATGCACATCATGTACTCTGAGCAATCTCTAAGTGAGACCATTTTTTATGTGGATATTGGTCAACTGATTTAAGAGCTGATGAAATAGAACAAACCAATTATTAGATATTTGAAGACTTAGGAATTCTGTTTTTATGTATTAACTGTTACTTCAATTTAAAAAGAAAAAACTTGATTAATTTGTTCTTGATTGAGCGATCTGCCAATGAATGAACCAATCTGGAGCTGCACCTGAATTTTCTTAATACCTCTTAAAATAGAGGTTTCACAGCAATCTGCAGTGAACTCTCAGCTCATGGCAGGAACAATGCAGTAATCATTACTTTCCTCATCTAAGCTGTTACATTTCAGAGCTTCAGCACTTTATTTATGCCTTAACAGCCCTTCAGAGACAACCAAAGGACCATCTAGAATGGATGGAACTAGAAAGGTCCTTCTGGAAAATCCAAACATATTTAACAGGCTGACGATATCTGGGTTTAAGTTTGAGACCTGTGTGCTAGGAGAATATTTTGGAAGTTCTATTTCAAACCTAGATACAGTATGGGTCACTTCCAAGGGGTGCAGTTCTTCAGGAATAAAGTGCTTCACTGTGTGTCCATGGGGTCACAAGTCCTGTCACCAAACCAGCTCTAGCAAGGGCTTCTCTTTCCACAGGGCCACAGGTCCTCCCAGGAGCCTGCTCCAGTGTCACCTTCCATGGAGTCACAGCCTCTTTTGGCTATCCATCTGTACCTGAAGGGGTCCTTCACAAATTGCTGGTAGATGTCTGCTCCATTGTGGACTTCCATGAGCTACAGGGGAATGAATCTCTGATACTTGAAGAATCCCCTTCCCTCTTAACTCACCCTGGTGTCTGCAGAACTGTTTCTCACATATTCTCACTTTTCTCTCCCAGTTACATTTGTGCAGGAGATTTTTCCACCTCCTTAACTATGTTATCCCAGAGGCAGTGCTATCCCAACTGATGAGCTTGACCTTGCCCAGAAACAGGTCCATTCCATCCTGGAGCTGGTTGGTGTTGGCTCTGTTGGACATGGGGGAAGCTTCTGTCAGCTTCTCAGGAAAGCCACCCTTTCAGCTCCCCCCATCCAAAACTCTGCCATGGAAACCAAATAAATTCCACACTGTCCTCTATGAATCACATATTTAAGAATTATCATTAAAATACACAATTATCATAAAATCTCAAATGTCATGAACTTTACTCGCATAACAAAAAAAATAAAGGATTCCCCACACCAGAATGAAATTAATATCATCACAAAAACCAATGAAAGCAGACAATTTACACTCATTCCACCCCTTGTCCCATCACCACAACATGACTACTGAAATTTCAATGATTATTCCACTCCTCATTCTCCAGCTCCATTCAGTCCATATTTTTCCCATTACCTCTCCTTGTCTTGAATTCCTCCTTGTCTTGAATTCCTCAGGTCCCACACTGTTCATAAAAAGCCACTGTGGTGGGTTGATCTTGGCTGGATGATAAAATAATCTGATGCCTGGACCATCTGCCCTCCCTCCAAAATCTTCTCCTCATTAAGAGAATAAAATGTATTTGTGGAGGTGTTCCAAAAAAATTTTACAAATATTTATATGATTTTTAATCTTAAAATATAGCATCAAAAGCCATCATGATCTGAAATGCTAATCTGGAATAAAGTATTTGTTCTTGTAATAGTTATTAACAAGATGCTGATAGACTGCTCTTGTATCAGCCTACCTTATCTTCAATTTCTAACCAACTTTTCTCACTCCTCAAACTTTTTGTCAGAGAAGATGTAATATCTTGCGTCCACTGTAAAGCTGACATTAAGGCACTTAACCTGACTATAACAGAGACCAGTGTGCTACAACATATTCATAAATGCAGTCCTGTCCTAATAATCAAAGATTATTTCCCAATAATCCAATTTTCCAATAATTATTGGAAATAATCTTATTTTTTCCAATAATTATTGAAAATAATCTTATTATTTCCAATAATTATTTTCCTGGGTGTCTACCTCATGCAATGGGCAGCTGTTATAGCCCACCACTTCAAATA
>VXBU01011265.1:0-76469 GCA_013400315.1 Bombycilla garrulus | reverse complement strand
GCAACACGGCAAGATGCAAGCAATCAAGATTTCTGGTATGCATTGGGCTATCTTTCTGGTACGAGTAGCATGATGATGCACATCATGTACTCTGAGCAATCTCTAAGTGAGACCATTTTTTATGTGGATATTGGTCAACTGATTTAAGAGCTGATGAAATAGAACAAACCAATTATTAGATATTTGAAGACTTAGGAATTCTGTTTTTATGTATTAACTGTTACTTCAATTTAAAAAGAAAAAACTTGATTAATTTGTTCTTGATTGAGCGATCTGCCAATGAATGAACCAATCTGGAGCTGCACCTGAATTTTCTTAATACCTCTTAAAATAGAGGTTTCACAGCAATCTGCAGTGAACTCTCAGCTCATGGCAGGAACAATGCAGTAATCATTACTTTCCTCATCTAAGCTGTTACATTTCAGAGCTTCAGCACTTTATTTATGCCTTAACAGCCCTTCAGAGACAACCAAAGGACCATCTAGAATGGATGGAACTAGAAAGGTCCTTCTGGAAAATCCAAACATATTTAACAGGCTGACGATATCTGGGTTTAAGTTTGAGACCTGTGTGCTAGGAGAATATTTTGGAAGTTCTATTTCAAACCTAGATACAGTATGGGTCACTTCCAAGGGGTGCAGTTCTTCAGGAATAAAGTGCTTCACTGTGTGTCCATGGGGTCACAAGTCCTGTCACCAAACCAGCTCTAGCAAGGGCTTCTCTTTCCACAGGGCCACAGGTCCTCCCAGGAGCCTGCTCCAGTGTCACCTTCCATGGAGTCACAGCCTCTTTTGGCTATCCATCTGTACCTGAAGGGGTCCTTCACAAATTGCTGGTAGATGTCTGCTCCATTGTGGACTTCCATGAGCTACAGGGGAATGAATCTCTGATACTTGAAGAATCCCCTTCCCTCTTAACTCACCCTGGTGTCTGCAGAACTGTTTCTCACATATTCTCACTTTTCTCTCCCAGTTACATTTGTGCAGGAGATTTTTCCACCTCCTTAACTATGTTATCCCAGAGGCAGTGCTATCCCAACTGATGAGCTTGACCTTGCCCAGAAACAGGTCCATTCCATCCTGGAGCTGGTTGGTGTTGGCTCTGTTGGACATGGGGGAAGCTTCTGTCAGCTTCTCAGGAAAGCCACCCTTTCAGCTCCCCCCATCCAAAACTCTGCCATGGAAACCAAATAAATTCCACACTGTCCTCTATGAATCACATATTTAAGAATTATCATTAAAATACACAATTATCATAAAATCTCAAATGTCATGAACTTTACTCGCATAACAAAAAAAATAAAGGATTCCCCACACCAGAATGAAATTAATATCATCACAAAAACCAATGAAAGCAGACAATTTACACTCATTCCACCCCTTGTCCCATCACCACAACATGACTACTGAAATTTCAATGATTATTCCACTCCTCATTCTCCAGCTCCATTCAGTCCATATTTTTCCCATTACCTCTCCTTGTCTTGAATTCCTCCTTGTCTTGAATTCCTCAGGTCCCACACTGTTCATAAAAAGCCACTGTGGTGGGTTGATCTTGGCTGGATGATAAAATAATCTGATGCCTGGACCATCTGCCCTCCCTCCAAAATCTTCTCCTCATTAAGAGAATAAAATGTATTTGTGGAGGTGTTCCAAAAAAATTTTACAAATATTTATATGATTTTTAATCTTAAAATATAGCATCAAAAGCCATCATGATCTGAAATGCTAATCTGGAATAAAGTATTTGTTCTTGTAATAGTTATTAACAAGATGCTGATAGACTGCTCTTGTATCAGCCTACCTTATCTTCAATTTCTAACCAACTTTTCTCACTCCTCAAACTTTTTGTCAGAGAAGATGTAATATCTTGCGTCCACTGTAAAGCTGACATTAAGGCACTTAACCTGACTATAACAGAGACCAGTGTGCTACAACATATTCATAAATGCAGTCCTGTCCTAATAATCAAAGATTATTTCCCAATAATCCAATTTTCCAATAATTATTGGAAATAATCTTATTTTTTCCAATAATTATTGAAAATAATCTTATTATTTCCAATAATTATTTTCCTGGGTGTCTACCTCATGCAATGGGCAGCTGTTATAGCCCACCACTTCAAATAAAAATAGATTAAATATAAACTATTAACAATGAAAATTAATTATGTCTTCCAGAATACATTATATTAAAATACACCTAAAACCAGCTGAATTTAGATATTTCTGTTATTATAAAATTATTTAGTTTTGGATTGATTTATATTTTTCCTGTACAAAAACTTCCAGTGAATCTCTGTGGCAGTCTATATCTAGTGCTTAGTCATTATGGAGATTTTTTAAGGGTGGTAACATTGTATTGCAGTATTCTGCAGATTCAATTTTACAAAACTCATAATTCAGGATAGGATTTTGTTCAAAGAGGAGAGTGGAACAAGGCTTTCCTTTCCTGTTCCCATTTTTTTTTTTTTTTAATTTTTCAATGGTGGAATGACTACCCTTAAATAAGATTAGCTGTGGGGAAATTAAAAAAAGTTGTTCCTCAAATATATTATTCATATTTCAGAAAAAAAGCTTGTTAGTTTCAGAAATTGTTTCACGTACTGCAAATAGGTATTTGGGGAAACTATAAGTCTCATCTTACTGTACTTTGGTGCAAATGTTTTTCAGGGAATGTAAAATTGGTTCCTACTTGTATTACTTGATTACTGACAGTCTGAAGGCTAAACATACAAACGTATCAAATACTTCACTTTTTAGAAAATGTTGTAATTGCAAGTCCAATTTTTTTCTCTAATTAAAATAGAAAGTTGCTAATATATTCAGTAATAAATTAGATATATTTATTACAATTTTATTAGCAACATGATTATATTTGTATACAAATAGATTGGTATTGTGGAATTTAATTATTTTAAATAAAAATATTTTACCAATTCTGAAATTAAAACTTCTGTAAGAAAATACGAGAAAACCTAAAAATATCATTATGGACTATGATCCTATTTTCAAGGAATACTTAATTTCATTGAAATGACATTTATAATAGGGAAAATAAATACTTTGTGGAATATGTTGAATTTCTTTGTCAGGCTAGACTGTTCTTTGTTAGATAATAAAGTGTATTTTTCACATTTTTGTGTAGGATATGTGCATTTGGCTTAAGTAATGCGCATCTCAAAATTATATGTGACACATCACCTTGCCTGAATGTATAGTAATAGAATTTTTTTCCTAAATATTGAGAAGTTTAGCAGAAAAAAGGAGGGAAAAACTCTTGGTGAGAAAAATCCATTCAAGAAAAATTACAAAATATTAAGCCAGGAAGACTCTAGTCTTCAATTCTTAGCAATGAGAATTTTATACTCTGGTCAAAAGAAGTAAGATCAAAAGACATTAACCGATTAAGAAAAGAGCCCTACAGTGAGGAAGGAGCTGTCAGCTTTGAGCCAGGGTGGCATTCCTGGATTGGTTTGTCAGAAAACTGAACAATGTAATGTAAGGGTCACAGATTGGAAATTAGCAGTAAACATTAATTACGTAGTTGATAGTACAAAAAGACAGCTCGGGCTCGAGGGTGGGCAGAGTGCCTCAAATTCTCTTGCTGGGCAGCTTGCAGCAGGGCAGAAAGAAACTGTATTAGATAAGATAAGAATAAAAACAGCCTTGAAAACAACAGCCGAAGACTCCAGACTGATTCTTTAGCGGGCGGGCTGGAAAAGGACTTTTTACACATCTGGGATTGCCCAGGAGAAGGAGGACTCCCAGATTTTGGCATCCCTGGGTGGGCTTCCAGGGTTATAAAGGAAAAATAGAGGTTGACCTCTCTTTTCATTCTATCCCCAGTAATATTTCATTATGTTTCACTTTCCAGGTATCATACAGCAAAGTAGAAGTGAAAATGGCTGGGTGAAAATTACTAAATCTAGTTATTCCAATTCTTTAGCACAAATTATTACTTTGGAGTAAAAAATAAGGACGCTGCTTTTCCTGCTTCTCATGAAAATAGCACCACCATTTTGTTTGGCCCTACTTACAGGAGGGAACGGAGTGGCTTGAAGTCTGCATTGATGTTGACAAGGTGAAGCCCTTGTTCAGGTGGCTTCTGGCATAGAAACATCTCTAAACTTAGGTTTTTCAATGATCCATATTCAGACTAGGGGAAAAAGAATCTCTTTGTAGCCTGATGACAGGGATATTCCTCCACAGGGGAAAAAAAAAATCAATAATATACTTGAATCTTGTGAAATAAGCTTCCTTGCTTTTGGGAAAATGTTTCAACCAGAATTTTATGTTTTGCACTTCTTTCTATTGAACAAAAATATTTGGAGTTGCTAATCAATTTTCACAGATTAAAACCAGGATGGTGCTGATGCTTTAAGTTTTAGCTTTTTTTCAGATTCTATGCTTTTTTAGTGTGTAGTTCTGGGCTTCACATTAAGAGTTAGTAAGTTCTCTTCACAGAATAGGTAGACAAAACAATTTCTTTCTAGTTTGAGACCAAAGAAAATTTTAGACCCAAGAATGTAAACAGTGAAGAAAGTGAGGGAACAAGGAGGATGGAGCCTCATAACTTGAAGCTGCAATTGGGTAATTGACTCCAAAATGCTAATGGACCAAAACCTATAAAAGTGTGAGGCCTCGTGACTGAACATCTGACACAGCCCTCCAGAGCCCAGCTAGCTCTTGTTTTTACCCACAGACTGCAGTCGGGATGGGTCAAGTGTGGGTAACTGTCACGGCAGTTGTTACAGTGGTGACAGAACCTTAGAGCCGCTGCTCTAACGGAGGAGGCACAAGGTCAGGGAAAAGGCGAAGAAGAGAGAGGAGGCTCCAAAGCTTTGTATATCTGAGAGAGCCTACGACTCATGAAGCAAACAGAAGAACCCTAAGCACTGCTGTGTAGGGGGTTTTATAGCACCAAAAACCCTGGGGCGGGTACAAAGGATAAACCAATAGGGTATCCTGAGGGCTGAAGAGAGGGAAGAGTGAAGGGTTTACATACATGGGTAGGGACCAATAGGGACTGGGGGAGGAGACAAGGGGTCACATGGGCCAATGGGGCATGGAGGATTAGGGGATTTCAAAGGGGGTGGATACTGAAGGGATTGGCCCATGTGGGGCTTGAAAGGGAAGGGTCTGGAAACAGGGGCAGGGTTTGGGTGATGGATGGGGGAAGGGCTGGAATAAGGGGAGGAGACATACTTGAGGAACAGGGCATAAGGGGTGGATACAACTGGGAGACACCAACAAGGCAAGAAACCACAGGGAGAAATGGAACAAACCATGGGACAGCAACCAAGGACAAATCATGGGCTGCAACAAAAATCCACTTCTGTGATCATTTGTATATTTGACTTGGGTGGAGCCCTGGCAGGGTTCCTGCACTGCCCAAGCTGTATCCTTTCAATAAATACCTTTTATCCTTTTATTCTACCTAGTCTCTGTTTCCAGGTCAGCCTTCCCAGGCATCAATGCAATTCAATTATTTTGATGCAAAATATTTTCCATGTATACTACAATATCAGATAATTTTGCCTAGGTTTAGATGTGCTTTTGAAAATGTGTAGTCATACAAATTTAGAAAGCAGTTCATATTGGAGGCAATAATTCATTTTAGACTGTAAAAGTTCAAGTAGTTCTGGAAAATAGGTTCTTGTGTCCCAAAGAAAGTGATGTACAATGATGAAAAGATAACAGTGACAATACATACAAAATAGGATTGAGATTTGTTGCTGGAGTCTTAGCTCCCACTTCTAGTACTGACTGAGCTTGACAATTTTCATGTGCCTAATTTTGCAAACATGAGATGGATTTAAGGTTGCATCTTTAAAATAGGATTAAATAAATGAGATGCACTAGGGCACCTGACCTCTCAAAACTATTTTTAGAATCTGTGTCCCTTGTGATAACTGAGCCCCAGCAGGATTAATGGCACTTGCTGTCTTCAAAAATGTATTATGAACATATAACTAGTGTTCACAAATAGCATTTGAACAGAAAATAGTATTAAAGATATTGCAAGGAGTAGAAAGATTACTTGGAAATTCTTGACTTGCCTCTCAGTTATTTCTTTAGGTTCCGTATATTTCTATGAGTGAGCTATAACCTGAATTTGCTGTGTTGTGTCCTATCCTGCTGTTATTTTTTCCATTTTGACAGGTAGAGTGATTTCCAGTTATGACTGAATTGCATCTGTCTCTTTCTATTCTGTGGTCCTCTTTTAATACAAAAACCTGATTAAATGGTTCAAATTTAAACATACAAGAATGACCGTAGTCATCTTTGATCATCTTTCTTAAATTAGCTCTCCCAAGAAATGTCGGGGTGGGTTTTTGCAGGCACAGCACTTTAATCATAAATCCTAACATGTAGATTTATGAACTGCATGTGTTTTCAGAAATATTTTTATGTGGTAAAAAGATAAGTCTGTTTGAAATTTCCACTACTTACAGCATACCAAAAGCCAAAATACTGTTCATGTCTGCTAATTTGAGAGCCATTATGTAAAAATAATACATTGATGAAAAGTGATTTATTTTCCAGTAATAAGAATTGCCTATATCCTATGCTTCACACAGAATGTTTCCTAAGCTAAAAATTTCAGGGACCTCCCTTTTCCACATTTCCAGATACTAGCTATCTTCTCCACATCAGGATTAGGTCACACTTTTTACTCACCATGAGACCTGGACTAGTAGCTCAGACGCATCTACCATTACTCTCTATATCCATTCCAAAAACGTGCAGCTTAGCTAAACAAAGCCAAGTTACAGTATCAAAGGTTTTTCTTCCAAGTTAACCCAGATATCTGTACAACTCATTATCATTACTAAATAAATCACTCAGGCCTTTTTTGTGACCATGAGACAGGTTGTGTGTAAGCAACTCTTTAACAGAAATCATAAAATTGCAGCGGTAGTTCTCTCTGTCATACAACAGTTTTTTCAAGAATGAGTTCAAAAACCTTTACTAGTATCTAGGAACTCCAAATTTTCTTACATATCTTAAATACAGACTCCTTCAAATGTAAAAAAATATGAGAACATACATAAAGAGTATGTTACAGACCATTAACAGTACAGTAGAGTATTAACACAGACTTTTCTAGAAGTCTCATATAAGTTTGTATAAAAGAAGGTTTCTAAATTAAATTAAACCATAAAGGATTTCAAAGGAAGAAGAATCAAAAGCTGAGTGCAAGATCTTGCACATGGGTCAGGGCAATCCCCAGGACAAGTTCAGTCTGGGTAGAGAACAGATTCAGAGTAGATGTCAGGAGAAGGACTTGTGGGTGCTGCTGATGAGAAGCTCAACATGACCCAGGAATGCGTGCCTGTAGCCCAGAAAAACAATGTGTCCTGGTCAGCATCAAGAGAACTGTGACCAGCAGGGTGAGGGAGGTGATTCCCCCACTCTACTCTTTTCTTATGAGACCCCACCTTGAGAACTGCATCCACCTCTGGGGGCCCCAACATGAAAAGGACACGGGGCTGCTGAAGCAAGTCCAGAGGGCTATGAAGATGATCAGTGCGATTGAGCACCTCCTCTAAGAAGACTGAGAGAGTTAGGGCTGCTCAGCATGGAGAAGACAAGGCTCCAGAGTCACCTTATTTCAACCTGGTACCTCAAAGGACCCAAAAGAAAGTTGGAGAGGGACATCTTAAAAGAGCATGCAGTGACAGGCAAGGGTTAATGGCTTTAAATTGAAGAGAGCAGATTTAGATGAGATATTAGGGAGAAATGCTTATACTGATGGAGTGGTGAGACACTGGAACAGGCAGCTCTGAGAAGCTGTGGATGTCTCACTCCCGGATATGCAAGGCCAGTCTGGACAGGGCTTGAAGCAACCTGGTGTAGTGAGAGATGTCCTGGCCCAGTGCAGGGGTTTGGAACTTGATAATCTTTAAAGTCCCTTCCAACTCAAACAATTCTATGATTTTGTGAAATGAAATCATGCAAAGGACTAGAAAACCTCAGTTTTTCCCTGGCCAATTTACAACAGCCATAGATCAAGCTGTTTCAAATAACCACAGATTATAAAGGTTATGTTAGAAGTTAAATCATGTCTGCCTAAAGTCAACACAAGGAAACAAATATCTGCATATCCCATAGAGTTTGATTTTAATGGTTATATAAGAAAAATAAACGCTATCCTGGAGTTTTTTTTCTTTAGTGTTTTTATGAAGTTTCTACCTGCATTAGAAGTGAGATGTTCATTTCATCACAACATAATAGACTAGGAAAAATGAGAGTCACCTGAGAAATTTTATTCATTTAAAACAGTAATTCTTTGGAAATGATGCTATTTCTCTTATATTTTATAAATTTAACATTTATGCATTAACTTCAAACATTGTTTCTATAAAATTATTTTTGATTATATTAAATAATGTTTGTTTTTTTTCAGTAAAATTATTTTTAAATTAATTATTTTCCCTTTAGAGTGGGCTCTTTTGGTTCTCAGCTCATTCCACAGCTTTTCATAATATTACTGCTTCTTATTATATATTCCTTCAGGATAAGCATTATGCAAGCAAAATAGCATTATTCTTCAATTAGGACAAGCCTGTTCTTATTTATATCCCAATATCCCAAGATGGTAAAATCACTTTAGCATGACAATGTCCTCCTTAAATGAAATGGCAGGTTGTTTAGATCTCCACAATTCTTTTTCATTTATATATGTAGTTTTAATACTTTTAAATATTCTTAGCAGACTGAAATGTTCATCCCATGATTTTCAGGTGAAGGTCAAAGGTAACTTTCTTGAAGATAACTCCATTAAAAAACAACAAAAAACAAAGAACCTGTTACATTCTATTAATTTAGGAGGCTAACATGGTCAAAAAGAAAACACTTGTCAGCACACCCTAAAAATATTGGACTCAGACATGTCTAAAGAATGTAGGACACATTTGCCTCCAGGTTTAATTCAAGTAATTTCTCTTTACTGTTACATTCCTGGTTGTCTTCTGAAAAAACACCATCAAATACATTGATGGGAATTAATAAGTTGATTTTGAAATTAAATTCCTGCTGTGTTTCAGCTTATTTGATAAGCTTTGTTCAAGCACATCTATTTTATCTGGCAACAAACAAATTTCAGTAAAACATCTACTAGTAGCCTGATTTATTTTTTAAATAAAACATAATTACTGAATGCAATTTATAGTAATGCACTGGATAATAATTTTTTTTTTAAAATACAATAATGTGTGAGGCAAAGCCAGTTTTATTTGAGTCAGCATTAGCCATATCTCAATAAAAATGGAGCCAAAGCTTTTTTCTTTGAATGTTTAAAAATTACTTCAAATTGTTACACCTATGTACATAAATTTCTGGTTATGTCAGTATCTCTATATGCAGTACACAAAGTACTGAAGCAAAAGAAAAGCAATGGCTATTCAAGTTCCCTCACCTCTTTTTGTCAGTGTCTGACTTCAACCTGTTCTCTGTCAGCTCTTGACCACAGAATCATAGGATCACGTATGTTGGAAAATATCTTTAAGATCATGGAGTCCAATGGTAAACTGTAAATCACCACCATGCTGTCAGTCTTTCCCTGTTTCTGTGGTGGGCTGACCATGGCTGGATGCCAAGTGCCCACCAAAGCTGCCCTGTCACTCCTCTCTCTCTTCAACAGGACAGGGGAGAAGAAATATAATGGAAAGCTCATGGGTCCAGGTAAGGATAAGGGGAAATTACTCACTATTTACCATCATAGGCAAAACAGATGCAACTTGGGGAAATTAATTGAATGTATTATCAATTAAATCATAGTAAGATAAGAAGAAATAAAATACCTTTGTCCAGGCTTAACTTCACTCTCTATCCCCTGCCTCCAGCAGGGCAAGGGAACAGGGAATGGGGGCTGCAGCCAGTTCGTCACACGTTGTCCTGACTCTCCTTCCTCCTAATGGGGAGGACTAAACTCTCTTTCCCTGCTCCAGCATGGGGTGTCTCCCACAGGGGAGAATCCAACAGGAGTCCTTCCCATGGGCTGCAGTTCTTTATGAATTGCTTCAGCCTGAGTCCCTTTCACAGAGTGAAATCCTTCAGGAATAGGCTGCTCTGGCATGGGCTCCCTGTGGGGTCATATGTCCTGCCATTATACCTGCTCCGGTGTGGGCTCTTCTCTCCACAAGGGACAGAGGTTCTGTCAGAAATCTGCGTCAGTGCAGACTTCCCAAGGGTCACACCCTCCTTCAGGCATCTACCTGCTCTGACACGGAATCCTCTATGGCCTGTAGATGGATCTCTATTCCTCCATGGAACTTCACAGGTTTCAAGGGGACAGCCTCCGTCACCATGAGCTTCATCATAGCTGCTGGGGAATCTGCTTTGGCACATGGAGTGTGGAATTTACCTTCTACGCCAGGCTTTCCCTTACTTGGAATCCCGTGTGAAAAAGTCTGTGCCAGGGTCAGAAGCCAGGAATGAGGCAAGTGGAACTTGCTGGCTTCGGTCTTCAGTTGTTTATTATTTCTTTATCACAATTCAGAACTTTGATGTGCCAACAAGACCTGGGCACTTCAAGGCCATGTGCTAGAAAGAAAAGACACAAAATGGCCAATTTCAAGGATACTTATACAGATACCTTATCCAATTAAGTTTTACAATGTACCTAACACATAGTATGTTTTCTATTTTCTACCAATTAATAATCATTCCTCAGTCATGTAACATCTGCATTGTGACTTTGTCTAACCAATCACTGTGCTATCAACACTGCAGAAAATGGAGTAGATGATGAAGACTAAGTTAACACCCAAAATCCTCCATCTTGTCTTTCATGTACCTTCCATACTAAAACCCAAAATCTATTTTTTCATACTGTGATAAACTACAATATCATCTACTATATACATTAACAAAAACTCAACTGCTCACAAAGTCCTGGAAGCTTTTGGCACAGCCAAAGACCAAAAACTGTGCTCTCCTGAGAAACAAAACCTTCCAGGACAAGCACAGGAGATATTCCCATGTCCTGGATTCCCACAGTGGGGCACCTTCTTACCCTCCTCCTTCTGCACTGGCCTTGGTGTTCACAGAGTTGTTCTTCTTACGTATTCTCACTCTGCTCTTTTCTGGCTGCCCCTGCACAGTAACTTTCACCCTTTTTAAATGTGTTGCTCCAGAGACACTACCATTGTCACTGATGGGCTTGATCTTGGCCAGCTGTGGATCTGTCTTGGAATTGTCTGGTGTAGACCTTCACATAAATGTTGAGAACATTGAGAACAGTCTCAGGAACATTTCTTCTTACAGTTCCTTTTTTGCCCGATTGTAGGGGACTGTAATTAGTTTCTCACCTTCAGAAAAATTCAGAGACAAATCATGTTCACCAGTACTAGTGTCATAAATTTACAATTATAGTGTACATAGTCTGACAAGGTAAAGAGTCAGAAATTGTTTCTTAAATGTAACAGCCCATTTAAAACTTCTGTCCTCTTGAGCAACAAGCCTCAAAAGCAAAGCAAAGAGTATGTTCACTGGAAACTTGAGCTTCTCCAGGGGTTGGTTCTGTTTATTTTTTTTTTTTTTTTGTGAATTACAATCAAACATGATGCACCACATTACCTGAAAAAATTATTTGGTAAATGAAGAATGCTATGTAATTAAAATATTTTATTTGGGAACTGCTAAATATTTTCTTAGAATAATCTTTTAAAACTGACTTTAAAATGGTAAATTAATTTTAATGTACATCTAATATTCTTGAAGCAGTTGTAAAAATTCAAGTGATGCAATAAACAAAATACTCTGTTCCATACTAAACAAGGGTTTTATCCCCACTCGACTAAGAAAAATTTGAATGGTTTTAGTTCAAGCTAGCTCCTCTCACCATTTTACTTTTTTGGTTTTAGGGAACGAAAACATTCTTCATTTCTAATAACATTTGGTTTCACTGAAAGACAAAAGAAGACAATCTGAGAGACAAAATTAGGTTGTGAGGATGCTTTAATTCAAGAGATAAGGAAGTAGATACGGAAAAGACTGTCCACAAATATGAAAATTGTATAAACTTCACCTTTTTAAGAGCAAATCTGCAAAAGTCTTTTACTAATTCACTCTCTGCGTACACATGATTAACGGCTGTGATGAATAGGTTTGGAATGACAGTGCTCTGCTTAATGGAGATGGGTAGACATGCACACTTCACACTTACAAAATAATGTGTGTTTTGCTGGGTAAGGGTTGAGATTAAATGTTCTATGTAAAGCTAAGAGGAATAAAAAAGCAATCAGGTTAATTAATTAATTATTTTCCAGGGAACTGCTTAAATATAAGAATATTGGTCAATACAAAATAATTCATAATAAATTAATGTTTTAGTCCAGATTATGTCAAAACCTTGTTTAAATGGTATGCACACAAATGACCAAATAGTCATTTATATCGTAAGTATGTTGAAGAGTTTCTGTAACAGTATATGTAACTGGACAGCTGTGCACAAATGCAAACATATATTTACATCTTTTAATGCAATTCTATTTGGAGTGTAATGCGATACTGTTTGCATCACACTATAAGCAGTAAATTTGCCTTTTTCAAGAACTCATTCCCATAAAATGCACTTATAACAGATGGAGGTAGAAATGATGCATGAAATAAGGAACAAATATTTACAGCACTTGGCATATCATGGGCATCCACTAAAATTCAGCCTGCACCAGGACTAGAATATATTCTTATTGATGTGATATTTCAGTGTTCGAAGAAAGTATGTCTTCTCTGCTGTTAGTCTTCTCATTTGGCATATGATGTCAATTTGTTCCAATAATAATAAAAATTACTTGTTTTCTGTCATTTCAGCTGAATATAGATTCTTAATAAGATTGTAAAGCCATAGTAAATATTTGGCAAATTCTTTAGTCCACTTTTTATAAATACAGAATATTTTTTTCCTTAAGTTTGTGGTTCTATAAATAATATAGGACATTTTGCACAGATCTTTGAAGGTCTGAGTTTTAAAGGTAGCAAAAAATAAGTCTATGTTTTCACTAAAAGTCTATTTCAATCATTTAGGGGGGCAGTCCAGACTTTGTATTTATATTAATCCTTTATATTCATCAGAGTTGACTAACTGAAGAATAAACTATGAGTGTCTAAATTATGCATTTTAGGGTAAAATTATTTTAAATGTTTGTGATTGACTCATGAAAAAGGTTATTTGAAACAGTCAGTGTGGATCAACTAGGGATGAACCATCAATCTAATAAACTTTTCTGATGAAATGTCCAATCTTCACATGAAGAGAAAGCAGTCAAAGGGTCTCCTAATACCTATGCAGAGTATACTAAAATATGGATTCAGACTTCCCACAGGAGTGCATGGTGGGAGAATTAGTAGCAATAGGAATTAATTGAGATGGTAGAGGCTCTACCTGAAGTTAAGGAAAACTTATCCATCATTAAGGACTGGAAGAGGTTGTTCAAAGACATGATGAAGTACCTGAAGGTTTTCAAGATCTGACTGAATCAAGTGCTGAGAAACCCAGTCCAACATCATACATAAACCTATTTTCATCCGGAAGTTGGATCAACAACCTCCTCAGGTCCCTTCCAATCTTAAAAATTCTGTGATTCTAACAGGAGATGGACCTGAAAAGTACATCCTGATCTGAATAATATAGGTGCATATCATAGAAATATACTATATACTGAATTAGTGTTGATACAGGAAATAAAGAAAATAATGCATCATTAACTCAAGCTCTTTGAAACTGTCAAAAAGCATTCAGATGAAGATGATAATGCTGCAATTGCACTCATGAATTTAAAAAAGAAATTTGGACACAGACCTTCACCAAACTTTTATAGAAACAGATTAAAAGAGCCATGATGTCTTCATGGTCAATATATTTTGAAGGGAAGAAAAAAAGGTAGAAATAAGTAATTAAGTTTTTAATGGAAGAAGATCAACAGTATACATCTGTGCTATGGACCTTAAGGCATAGGTCTTATGATCTCACAAAAGAAATGGGAAAATAATCAACAAAATTCAATGCTCCTACCAAATTATTCAAGTTAATCAGTGTAATGCTGGTTTTAAATTATAATTGGATAATGAAATAACAGGGGAAATTCAGTATTAATAAAAACAACATAAAGAGTACTTTAGAAAAGCAGTTCTAGTTATGCATTCATAGTGATAAGTCTTATCATTAAAAGCAGGAAACAAACCTCAGAAAGACTTTTGAACACATTCTAAAATTGCCAGTGATACTTCCAGCTGGAAGTGGTACTAGAACGTTAGGAAGCAAATCCAACATTATTATGTCAATCTTTGATGCACCTCGATTGTCAATATTGTGATCAAGTCTAGTCTCCCTGTTTTCAAATGAACTAAAAAGATACAGAACACATTGACAAAATTATCACTGAATTGGAAATCAATTTCTGAGATTTCCTGAAATAGAAATGAAAAAAAAAAGGAAATAATGACATATTAGGGGATAGTGAATAGGTCATGCAAGACTATCAGGAACAGATATAGTCAAAATAAGCTTTAATAAAGGTTTATAAATGTCATGTGTGGTATTGAATAGCAAAATCCCACCTGTTACACATCTTAAGAAATAGGCACCAATCAATGTAGTAATAAAACAACTGAAATGAAGCAATAAGAAATACTTTCCTACCTTCTAGAAAACTGTATCACAGAGTTTAGAATACAGTAAGGGCCTCCAATATAAAAATCTTTAGGGACAATTAAACACTTTTGTGTAAGAGAGTTCCATCAAGACCTATAAAATCAGAAGTTCTTAATGGGAATATTCAACTCTGAAAACTGCTAAATCTCTAGTTTCCAAAAGTTAGGAAGCTATTTCAAGGAAATGCCATCTTCTGTATGTAAATCACCCCTCTTATTTTTTTTTAAGATTTTAAAGACTTGCATGACTGATTATATTTTTTTATGTTGAATACCTATTTTTCCTAATTTTGATATTCCATAGAACTTCATTTCAAATACAATATATTGATAATGGTTAAAGTGCACATTTAGATTTAAACACACCTTTAATGAGGTAAAAACAACAGCACATTAGTGTGTGAGTGTCTTGACTTGGACAAATTACTATTTTTTTAACTGTGATGTGGGTCCTCATTTTAGATGATATAAGCATACTACCCATCTTAACAAACTGTTATCGATGCTGGTTCCAAAAAACCCTATTTTTAAGAATGCTTACAAGATTTACATGAATCCATGTTCATGTAAATCTTGTACTTGATTATTCCATGAGCAAAAACACTTCTAGTAAGGATAGCTTTCTTTTGTATTGTTCCCCTGCAACAACTCCTATATGAGAGAGCCTGCTAATAGCTATCTGTGCTAAATGACTGCTCAGTACAGAGATGTAAGTGACTTTGCAGCCCTGCAGGATAACAATCCATCTCTGTATCTAACACCTGTTTAATGGACCACAGGACATCTCCAAATCTCTCTACTGACATCTCTGAGAAGGCCACCCCAGTGTTAAGCAGCAATGAAGCTGATTTTACTGAGACAAGACTTTCTATTTGCCACTGGAAAACAAAATTTGGTGCATGGGTGCATGTTAAACCTCTTTGAAGCCATTGTTGATATTTTTCAGTGAAGATTAAACTAGCAACCATGGGATGTGTTTGGTTTTTTCTGTCCTGGAAACAAAATATGCAGTTTTTCCTACAAAGAAATCTCTCAATTATTCTTGTTTCTCTTGGGAATATTTAGTAATGGATGTACTTAGAAAGTGACTTTGTACTTCTTATTGGTGCGTGCATATCTAATATGCACAGAAACCTTGAAAACACCAACATTTTAAAATATCAACAATTTTTATAATTACTTTCATGTTACCTCCTCTATTATATGCATATTAGTGTATTTGTTTGTTTTTACAAGTCCTGGGGAGCCTCCTATTTCTAAGGTTTAGATAGAAGTCTTTCCAAAATCCTAAACTCAGATGACCCCTCTTTATTCCACATGATGTACATTATTTTGGTAATATAAGCTATTCATACTTTCATCTTCCCAAGTAAATTTCAAAGTTTACTGTTAATAGTCTGATAATTTTCTTTTATTCTCTGTTCATTAATTTCCTTTCAGCTCTTTTTCCTTTACCAACTCCTTCCTTGTTGAGAAGGTGCCAGCAGCACTTAGAAACATTCCAAATAAAATGCACATTTTAAAGTGCATAATGGCTGTGAATCACTTATAATTAAAAAAACCCCAAAACATAATCTGCCAAAATAACATAATCATGTTCCTGTTTTTTCCTAGTAGTCCCTTTGTCTTTGCCTATTTTAAAATCTGTTTTTTCATGTACCTATTTTAAAAGGTGCTGGGTTTTTTTGTCATCATACAATTTTCTGTCTACAATGGGATTATGATCCTAAATTTGGTGGTATTTGGAATAATACTAAATTGGAAGGTTTTTAGTAGGCAGAATAAAGGTGGCAGAAATACACTTTATTATTTGAGCAAGAAAAGCAAAACCATAAATTCAACAGAAGGCTCAGAAAGATGTAAGATGTAAGGCAGCTAAAATGAGCATAACTTGTGCAAAGATAGGAAGTGCCAACTTGAACATGGTCATATTCAGTCCAAAGAACAATTCTATTATACATACAGTTCCATATTACAGAGAGAAAATATTAATACCATGGACAATGGAATTGGGAATGAGGTATTCAATATGGAAATGACACTTAAAAATAGGAAATTATCAGAAGGAAAGGAAATTGCTGTGGTTACATGAAGTAGGAAGAAGTAATTATTAAAAAACAACAAAAAAACCCAAACAAACAAA
This sequence comes from Bombycilla garrulus, assembly GCA_013400315.1. Taxonomy (NCBI): domain Eukaryota; kingdom Metazoa; phylum Chordata; class Aves; order Passeriformes; family Bombycillidae; genus Bombycilla; species Bombycilla garrulus. The sequence continues at coordinate 59,667 of VXBU01011265.1, read as the reverse complement.
ACCAAACAAACAAACAGAAAACTACTAGGAAAAGCTGTATAAAAATATAAATGCCACCAGTATCTGAGGGGCTCCAGCAACAATTCCCACTTGAAACACCAGAGAAATTATGGGAAAATTGAATAACCAGTCCATTTGACTGGAATGGAAATTAGTATTTTCTGATAACAGACAGCTACATATAACACTTAATAGAGCATAGTGATAATTAGGGTTAAGTCCTCATTTACTCTTTAGAACTGTTTTCGATCGTAATCTTGAAATAAGAACAAAATATTGGCCACAGTTTTGTGATTTTCTAATTTAATGTTCCTGTAAGACTGTAATATCTATCAACACTTGTGCTTTCATTGACACAGGAAGCATGTTTAATTTTGTCACGTTCCAGTGATATTGTTTACACTTCAATAAGACACTATCTGTATTTTCCCACTTTCTGTTCCTCTTTTTTTTGTTTTTTTTTTTCCTTTTATAAAAACATACGTGTTTTCAAGTATTGGAGCTGACTTTTGCTTAGATCCTGTATATATACACATCATTTACATATGTCCAGAAGTGAAAGTTAAATTATTCCTGTCACCATTTTTCTGTCTTGGTTATATGGCATAATGACCTACATTAAATTTAACATTTAATATTTAAATTTTGTGATAAGCTATTTCACTATGCTCATGGAAAAATCTACAAAAACCATATTTATTGATGTGTCAAAATTCTTGGTTTGGTTGATTTTGTGAAAAACTAAAAATTTGGGGATTTGTGATCAAGTTGCAAATTGGTTTTCTAGTTACTTAATTTCCAGAAAAGAAATTGCGAAACTTCAAGGTACCTTATTGTAGACTCTTTAGGTTAGCTGCCAGGGCTTTACCAGCACCCCACCCTGTTTTACATGGCATTCTGAAGGACATGTCAGCAGTGCCTGTATTCAGACAGTTACTCACTTACAGATAGTACACATCTGACTACATTTCATTGCCATAGGAAAATTAGCAACTATAACATAGTTATGGTTCATTAAAAACTTCTTTAAAATAGGCTATTTTTAAAGTCTGCCAGACTGGGGATAGGGCAGGGATTCTCCATGGGAATGGTTGGAGAGAAACCTGCAGCCATAAAGCAGGACAGGCTGGAGAGAGCCAGAGCCAGCCTCAACCTTGGGCTTTGGACACCTCTGTGGGTCCAGGGATATGCCAAGGCCAGTCTGTTTTGGTAGTCTGCTTTTGGACAGCTCCTGTGCTGCTTTACCCTCTCACAGGAAGAAGGAAGTCTCAACTTTCCAAGCCACAAATTGTGACAGAGTAACTATGGGCAGCAATCTGCTACTACAGAGGAATTCAGTTTTATTATTTCAGCAGCTCAGAGAACCAAGAAATTGTGAGTTGCTTCTTTATGTGTCTCTCCACCCTAGAAACGATTGCACAAGGACCCTCTCAGCCATGAGCTCAGACTGGCCAGGGCCCTGTTGTGATGGATGTGTTATTGTGCTTGACTTCCAGCAGCCTCTTGTTTAGAGAACATCTGGCCTTACTGCTTACTGGGTTGTTTTTTAATTTAACTAATTCTTTTCTGCTAAGCTCTTAGTCAGCCACTTTCCAGACTGTTTTGATCTATATTGTAGTTGTTGATGAGCCTCACAAAGCTTTTATTGTATTACCAATATGATCTCCAGGGATGTTCTACTTATTATCATACCAGACATCAAGAGAAAAAACCGTCACCCTTTAAAAATTATAGACTATCCAGTTTTAAATCCATCTAACAGTCTGTATGTGCAGTGCATATTACCATTGAAGATTTTCTGGAATAATATTCTTTAGCATGGAAGACATATCTAGAGATGAACTTGATATAGATCTTTAAAAAAAAGACTGACATGGAGACATTGAATAGATGACTATTCATGGGATCAACTGAAAGGAGCAGGTGGCAAATTTGAAACAAAGATGAGAAACATCTTCTTGTTAGATCAGATGGAGAATATTCACAGCAGTGCACCAAAATTTTAAAAATCTCCACCAGAATCAATTAAAAGAAATATTTATGCAAAATTTATTAAAGTGAGACCTATCATTTCTACTTAGCAGAGTGCCGTACTACAAACCACTGTAAAATCGAAAAGTGTGTCAGAAAAGAATGACCAATCCAATTCTTATACTATTGTGCTATTGACCACTCCACTGTGAGTGAGAAGGATGATTCTTCTAGCACTCAATGCCATTCATGTCTGATAAAGACATCTGGTTTAGTAACAAAAAGTAAACATTTTTTCATACCGGAAGGGAGCTTGACAATCTATTATGTATTATTAACTGAAGTAAGAGAGGTTATATAAAATATTAAAGACTATTTTAAAAATAGGTATCTACTTAAATACAATATCATACTATGCTCTGACAGCCAAAATATTTTTCATAGTCTTTCATCTGGATCATCTGATCTGCTCATAAAAAAATTCCAGATAAATTATCAGCAGATATTATTTGACGCTGTGTGGACTAAAGCTGTTAAAGGAAGATCAATATGTGAAACGCGATTTTGAAAATTAGTTTAATTTATTCTTTCCATCATTTAGTGACTAGAATTTCATCAGGAAAGAAAAAGATGAGATTTTTTTTGCAAACAAGAACTAACTTGCTAGAAGTTATTATTTTAAGTGAAGCCTGTTGTTAGGGTAACTAAAGTACTAAAAATACTTTAAATAAGAAGGACATCACCTTAAAAGCTACTCAGGTAGTCATAGCAACAGTGTTTTTTAGAATAAAAGCAGTTCAAAGACATTCTTTCTTCCTGAACTGAAGTTTTGCAGTAATACATAGCCAACTTCTAGTTATAAAATACATTTGTTTGTCCAAATTCCAGAAAGCGTGTTGGTATAGCAGTTTTAAGGGGGCTCATACCTGTGGGGATCTCCTTTGCCCCAGGAGACCCCACAATATATAGAAAAGTCCAGGTTTCCAGCCTGTGCTGTTGAAGGAGTAGTCTGGAGTTGTTTGTTCATGTTCTCAAGGCAGTTTATTAATTCCTTATCAAAAGTAGATTTCTCTGCCCTGCCAGGGTTGACACAGAATGTATCCAGAGACACACTGCGCCCACCCCGGGTGAGCTGTGATCTTTTATACTAAAAACTACGTATTAAATGTTTATCATTAAGTACCAATCCGTGCCCCTCACATCACCATGTCCAGATCTGTGTCAAACCAATCCAAAAGTGCCAGCATCACCAAGAAGATGGAGGTTATGAAGAAGAACATAAGATAACATGCCACATGTAAAAATTCTCCATCTTGTGCCTCAGACCCCCCTGTACAGATCTCCAATTATTTTCTTTTTACTTATAACTACTACAATTTCTCTAAGTTTTTGTGACTTGAAATTCCTCATACAAAGTTGACAACCTGTTCCATGGATTAGAATCAGAGCTACAGGCATTTTTAGTATCATTCCAGGGTCCCTGACACCTCTGGCAAGGCTGAAAAGCCTCCTGACCAGGTTTTGGGTCGGCCAAAGGCATTATAGGAACCCCCTGGGTTCCAACACATACCAAAAAAAAAAAAAACCACTTTCTCACCTTGTGGCCTATAATAGATACATACTTAATTTAAACATTCATATTCATTCTATATTTATCAGATAGATCATTTTCTCCATTGTTTTCTTTCAAAAATATGTCTTAATGAAATTTTACTCTCTTGTTAGTAATAAAGACATATATTCCTATGATGAATAAATTTTCTATTTAAACCTAACATACAATTTTACTACACGCTGTGTTTACATAAAAGCAGCACTTTTTTTTGACTAACCCTAAATATATTGCTCTTAAGGTTAAATTTGTTATTTTCATGTCTGAATTCAGATAGTTATTTAAAATTCACCTTTTTAAAGAAGAATCAGTAATACTTTTGATTGTTGCTAACCAAGAAAGCTAAGAAAATGACTATTAATCCCTCTTGCATGTCATTAACAGAGTTGTCAAATAAAGGTCTTATTTAAAGCTTATTAAAGTCAGTATAAAGATATATTATTTCCAATAACCTTTGAATCAGGCTTAAAATTTATTTAGTTACAGGTGTACCACCAAAATGAAGGTCATAATATTATGGACTTATCACTGAGGATAAAATACGAATGTAATGGAATTTAAGCAGTAACCAAGGGCCTAATTTGGAATGGAAATCCTTTTTAGCAGAGATGATAGATACAAAGAGAGGAACACAGATTGAGCCCAATATTTCAGGCTCTGATTTCAGGAGTGAAATTAGAAATAAATAAATTAATATTGTAGATATGCACAACTAATATCACTGAGAGGCATCAAGCACAGAAATCATGAGACAGTGGCTCTTTAGATCAAAGATGTAGTTAAATTTCCTTAGCATTTCAGAAAAGAATAATGCCTCTTTTAAGCCAATAAAATTTTAATACAAAATGAATAGTACCCATGTTTGGATAAAAGCAGAATAATTTTGTATTCAAAAGTTTCATTTCTGCGTGGATAAATGTTAGACTTCTGAGAATTTTTAATACAAGCAGCATCCATGAGAAATGAAGGGAAAGTTTAGGGTGATCATGTGTGTGGCTTCTTCATTGCCTCTCACAAATTTTTTTGTCATATGTCTCAACAGCTTATCAAAATATTTTTATTACCACTTACATGGTCAATATCTTGAATATGCTTATGGAACCCTCTTAGAGAAATGAAAGGGATGCTATACTATATGGAATTTGCATTTGGAAATTTCCATTTGCATATGGAAATATGCAAAAGTAGCATTATAAAACCATAATAATTATTAAAATAAAATGACAAAAACTCAGCTTTGTGATAAAGCTACACATAAAAAAAAAGTTTAGGTGCTAGAAAGCAAATAGTAAGACTCAAAATAAATAGAATAAGAGAGAGAACAGTCTACTTTTACATTGTTGATAAACAGATTACTAACACTAAATCTAATTAGAAATATAGGCTGAAAAATCATAATTTGCTATAAAGTCAGGAATTGTGAAAGAATTGAAATTCGCCAGAGAAGTTATCTTTCTCAATAGCATTCAGCTGGTGGTTCAGTCATTTCCTGTCGTTACTTTTCTCAAAATGTGGCTACCAAGGTTTGCAAGCTTCAGGATGTGTCTGTACTTCTTATTCTGTTAAGTAAAGTAAATGCTTAAAGATTAAATTTTGTGAAAATATGATATGTTCCAAGCTGACAGCATTCTTCCAAAGGCTCCCACTGGAAAACTCTAAGGAGTAGAAACTCATGTTAGGAGTCCATTTTGGAAGCAGCAGAGTTTAAGGTTTATTAACTATTTCATTCTGAGATGATAATCAACACTCACGTCTGGTTTTCCAAAACGGAATAACCCTTATTGTCTCTCATAGACTCATTATTACTGGAGTACCTCTTCAGTCTTCTTTGCAAAATGCTTTCATGAGGCTACAAAACCAGGAAGACCAAGAGACAGAGGAATCAGTGTTCTCATCCCTTGTGAATAAGAAATGTGCTTACTTTGTGCTGGATTGAGCACAGACTAGGCAAACACAATCCTGTCTAATGGAATGATTAAGTGTTTAAAATTATGTTTTAATTCATTCAATTAAAGGCATAAACAGCATGAGTCTGATTGAATCAGTTTAAATAATTACACAGAAGTGAAGGCGGTTGTCAGCAGGGGTGAAAAATTCATGTATCACCTACACACAGCTTGAATTCTGAATTTCTCAATTAGATATTACAAACAACCTACTCTATGACAGAATAGCTCTTGAGTGAGAAAAAAACACATATCAAAGCTTTGAGAACATGTGGAGTTAATTAAAATTAAGGCATTCAGTAACCACTGTCAAACATTTAATAAATATGACAGCTTGATTAGTCAGTATTTGTTCTGTGTCTTCCATAGACAATTTCAAGAAAGTGCTTGATATACTTAGGATTAAAATACAGTTTTAAGAGGAAAAAAAGATTTATTATTTAATAAAACATAAGACTTTTAAGAGCATGTAATTTTTATACTCAGTAAATACATTCTTAAAACAAAATACATTAGAAAAAAACATAAATATTTAACTACTATTAATCGTAACACATACTTAAGATGTAGTAGCATGAAAGAAAACAAAACCATCCAATTGCAATTGTAATATAACATTATTTTTATCCTACAATGCAGTCATTTACATGGTAATTTAATTATGTAAATGTTAGGGCAAGATTTTCCAGTAGTGCTCAGTTTTGGCCTAATTAGGTATTTACTTCAGTGACAAAACTCATTGGCTCTAAGACAAATTTGATTAAAAGGAAAGATGGTAGGCAAACAGCTTTTGAAAAGATATGTTCCTAAAATTAACAAAAATATATTGCCATCAAATTTTTTATTTGAATGCATTATTTTAAATCCCTTCATAGTTATGTAAACACAATCTGATTATTAAAGTAAACTGATGCAGTTCCTTCCATTTTTATACTTTAGTTTATGTCCCTCTGCTTAGCAATTTTGTCCTATTAGCTTTAGTTTTTATTGTAATCAATAGAGGGTATTTCAGTTTACCTATATTTTTCAGTATAATTTTTTCAGATTACTAATTTTTCTTTTAAATCGTATCATATTAATTCCTTCACAAGAGAACTTTGCCATGATAAGAACTTAAAATAATATCATTTTTAAGAAAAATATAAAGAAATCTAGACATGAAGCAAATAACACATTCAAAATTAGTATTCTCTCCTTTGACTCTTCTCACCTGATGCTTGCTTAGTATATCAGCTTGGCTCCAATGCTCCATCAAGTTTTAGAAGAAAAGAAAGACCGTTTATGTGACTGATAGCTTTCGCATCATTCATACAATAATGAATACTTTGAAATGAGCTTATGCTGGTATTTTAGTAATGATATTTAGTTCTTCATCTGCAAAAAGGGCTAAAGTATTAAACTTTTTCAACTAATATAAAATATATAATCAAAAAAACTTAAAAGTATCTTATATGTCAGTACAAGAGTTTTGTAAGTAAGGAAGTGGGGGGAGTAGGTTTAGGTTAGATATTAGAAGAAAGTTCTTTACACTGTGGGTGGTGAGGCACGGGAGAAGGTTTCCCAGACATGTTGTGGGTGCCTCATCCTTGAAAATGTTTAAGGCTAGGTTGTATGGGGCCACGAGCAACCTAGTCTAGTGGAAAATGTCTCTGCTCATGGCAGGGGGCTTGCATCGAGATGATCGTTGTGGTCCCTTCCAATCCAAACCAATCTAAGATTCCATGAACTAAAAATGCGCAATTCAAAAGACCTCGCCAGAAAAGATGTGTGTGTGAGACTGAAATTGTTGTGGTGAACTATATCTGATGTTTACACGGGGTTCTCTAGTTGCACTGGGTTTATATAAAGGTTGCACTAAGTAGCTGTATTTCCCCCACACTACCCGTGGTGGTCAACCCCTTTTCCCCCAACCCTATCCCTGAAAGATAGTTAGTTCCTGTGGTCCCATTGGCCAGGGGTCCCTTCCCAGGGTCCCTTCCCAGGGTCCCCCTGTCCCTGGGGACAAAACCCATGAGACACCGGGGCCCACCCTCTTTCCTTTCTGCTGCTAGGCGAGCTTCCTGCACCCTTCCCTTCCCCCACGCTCTGCCTAAGAATGGACTTGGATTAAACAGAATTCAGCAGAAAGAATTGAGTGTCCTTTTGTTCCTCATCCTTGTATCGCCCTAATAAACCGAGGGCTTTCGGAGTATAGCCCCCGAGTTTATAGGGGCGGATACAGAAATGTTAGAGATTTATGACTCACACAATTGGCCATTTGCAAAAACAGCAGATGTTTCACTGAGGCCAGCTTTGCACACACACCCCCAACCAAAGGTGAGTCTTTTGCAAAGAGTGTTTTTGTCTTCTGGCAAAACCTCTGACCTACATAAGGCAGAGTGTGCATACCCACCTCTGGAAAATACAAGCTAGGTTTTGACCCAGATGGAAAAGAAGGATGTAAGAAGCAGATCCCATGGAGGAACAAAAGTGCTTTTTATTATGCTGGTGTCCTCCCCTACAGAACTGGCTCAGTTGTAACACTTCCCCTGGGGAAGTTACTGAGGTATTCATATTCACACAGAACACTTCCATGTAGGTCTGAAGGTATTTGTTCCCTCTCATGGGGCATAACTGGCTCAACTATGCTGACCTGAGAGGCAGCTGCCATGTATTAGAAGGTGTCACACACCATCAAAGACCCCCAAAGTGCCCCTGACTAATTTCTGGGGCCTTCCACCTGAGGACTGTGGATGATCTCCAGTGTTGCAACACTGACAAGACAGTGTAAAACTCCCCCTCCTCTAGAGGAAGTACAAGGGTATTCCACCCAAACCTAAATGCATATTAACCCAATGAATTTTATGTCTTAGGGATTTACTTAACCAAGCAGATCAGGACTGCAACCATCACTTTGACCAAAAGACATCTAAATAGCAATCAAGTGAATCACTGAATCCACAAGTGGTGACATCTTTCCACAATCTAATTTTATAGTTTGCTTTTATTTCTCTTTTTTATACATTTTCTGTAATGGTTTTTTTTTGTATTGCTGTATTACTAGAGACAATACTCAAAATGGCTACTTAGCTCTTGTCCATTGCAACTAAATTGTTCTAAAATAAACCCTACATATATTTGTTTGTTTAAAAACACCATTCATTGTCATTTCACTCTAATCTGCCCCAAGAACTCTATTAACAAGAACCTGAGTCACCCTTGACTTCAGGGGCCATAACAGTGCTCTTAAATATGATGGAATCCTGTAAATCCATTGGTTACCACATCACCTGACAATGAGCTATCAGACAGCATACTATGCCCACAATTTGCCTCAACCACTAATGAGACTATGTTTTTAAAAGAAAAGGATTATACAGAAAGTCTCATGTTGTATGAATACTAATTCCCAAGCCAGGTCATATTGCAAGACCAGTAAAATATTACTGCATATACAATATTAAAGGAAACAAGTGTAGTAAAATACTTTGGGAACTTTGGTTAGCTTTAAATATAGTAAATACAGTCAGTCACATAGCAACTATTAGAAGCTAGACTGGCAAAAATTTTTGAAAAATTAATTGTTCATACTTTTTTAGTGGAGGTCTACAAGAATTAATTTCAGATAACAAAATAGCAAAATAATCTCTTGCTTTGTTATGTCTTTGTTATCTTAGGAATAATATAATTTCTTGCTCATCACCATTCACTTACATAGCCCTAAAAAAAGAAATTCCAGAAGTTGTCTCAGTCCTGAAGTTTCTTTTTACATTCCTTTTTTTGTTCCTAACAAATTCTACCTCTGCTTTTTCCTCCAATACTACATCAGATTGTTGAGTCCTATATCAGTATCCTCTTCTAATCATTGTGCCTCATGGTGAAACCTAAAGACTTGATCATCCTGCCAAAGAATTGAGTCTTACCACATCCTACCGAACAAGATTCAGAGATTTCATATATTTAATAAAGGCTCAAATGACCTCATTTCTAGGCCCAGCCTATGGAAATACAGACATTACATGCTGTTCAGTACAGCTACTTCCATGTTTGTATAAGTTCTTAATGCACTGAACATGTCCTGATCTTGTTAGTTTAACATAGACTCTTAGTACTTTGAAATCATCTTGCTAAATGCTGTTTCTCACTGGTACAACCTTCTGCTTATACTTTGACTATGATTTATATTTAAATTTTACCTTCTACATTATACCTGATGCTAACCCAAGTGAAAATTGAAACAGATGAGGAGCCTTTTATTAGTATTCCCGCCTATGTGATTTTTCTCCTTCCCTGTCTCTCTTTCAGGAGAAATGATACTGCTTCAGTAAATTCTTAGAGCAGAAGATCCAAAAACTCCAGTAAAATAGAAAATGTCGGCAATTATGATGTTAGACAATGACTACAGAATTTGGAATATTCAGATTAATGGAGTGTCTTCAACAAAAAGTAGAACACAAAGTATCTTTGCAAATTAGACTTTGGGTGCAAGTGTAGAGCTTGGTAAAATTAATCAAGTGACTGTCACGTTTTTACTGTGATAGTATAGTTATATTATAGTTATATTATAGTACAGTTGTGTGAAATCCTTATTTTCTCAGAGAACACAGTTCATCTTAAAGACCTATAAATAACATCTGTGTTTCCACCATCTGTATACAAAATTAGAGAAAGCCCACTTCTTGTCTGCAATAGAATTTCTGTGTTGTAGCATTTTTCTGGGAAGCTGAAAACAGACTCAAAGAAGAGAAGACTGTATCTAGAGTCTTTTGGAAAATCAGCATGTTTCTCCTGTCATCCAATTTAATTGCTGCTTCACTAAATATTTCAGTCAAATGAACCCTCTCATAATTGTTAAAGAACAGTATGATTCATAATTAGCATCAACTCCACCCAAACTAGCAGACACATCTGGAAAAGGCAAAGTCTGAGCATAGTGATTCTGTATGAATAAACTTTACAGGGACAAAAGGCCTCGCTTGCTGTCAATCACCTGCTGATACCTCATAACTGAAAACTCCTCAGCTTCACAGACATACAGTTTTTGCTCTGATTGAGCCTGTTATCTGTTGTCATGCACTATTACCCTTTCATATTTCCCTTTTAAATTCCTTAATACAAAAGGGAATTGTAGGTGAATAAGGAAAAAAGACAAGAGTGACAGTGAGGTGCTTCACTGGCTTAATGATCTGTGATTAAATGTCCTAGATCAATAGCAAAGTGGTACTGACAAATTCTTGAAAACTAATCCTCTTTTTATCCCTCCTCACATTTTAGATTTTTATTCCATTTGAGACACCTTCTTATTCTACCCAGATATCAGGTCATTGTGACAGTAAAACACACATTTTGGACACATTGTCCAAAAAAAAATACGTAGCTGAATAACAGCTGCATATCACAGTGCTCTTGCAATACAAATACAGTGCATGACACAGTCATAAACACAAGTAAAAGTGTAAAAAGAATGAATGAAAACAGTTTAGTAGTAAGCATTTACTCATTTTAACTTTATATCCATTATTACTACCATAGCTAAAAATACATACTCATTTTACAACATACATTACAGAAGATTGCTTTTTTTCAAAACATATCTAAGAAAACTTTCAGTTTCATTTTTAAAAAAAGTATTTTGGGGAGCTGAATGCCCATTTTTCTGTTTTTTTTTTTTTTTTTTTTTTTTTTTTTTTTTTTTTTTTGTTTTTTTTTTTTATTTCTGGTGGCAGGTGTCTATTTCCATTACCATTTGCTGGTTTTGTGGTTAAAAGCAAAGTAGGCAAATTGCTTTTACTTATAAAGATCTTCTCAAAGGGAGAGAGCAGCTGATTTTAAAGAGTTCTGGCTATAAACTGAACAGCAAGTTTAAAAGCTAACAAAATTACAATAAAAACTTTTGTGTGCACCACTGTCAAAGGAATTGACTCAATTTCACATTGTTATTGAAAGAGTTCTATATTTTCAAGAATCAATAAATAAAATACTTAAATTTTAATGCAAAATTATAACAACCTCCTTGATTTAAAATATTTCAGTATAATTTTTTAGCTAAAAAATAATATAAGTATTCTTTGCATTTCAATTCATTTTGTAAATGTTATTTTTTTGCCTGGGAAAAGTTTTGAAAGAACATATATGCATTACGCCTAAGTAATTCTGAAGTATATCCAGCTTTAATGTGTTAAATGCATTGGAACACCTCTTGGTTTAATATACATGAGTGCACAATATAAAGCTCATGGAAAAAAGCTTTAATTACATAAAGGTCAGTTGAGGCATTGATGGTTTTATCCAGACTACCCCCTTAAGAGATTAGCTGATGGAAGTGTTATTACTGGTAAGTACCCAGAATAATGGATTATAATTTAAAAATAATCCATTTTAATCATTCAGTGTACCATCTATAAAAAAGTATAAGCTATTGCTGCTTGGTGCTCAGAAAAATATACAGTAAGATAATTTAGGTGACTTTCCCATCTAGCTTAACTGAGACCTAACTACTAATCTGGTATTTATTTTGTTCTGTGTTTGTTTTTATAGAAATATTTATCTGGAACATGAGATATTGAACAATTAGTTGTAAAAATGTACAAAAATTCCCTCCAGGCACAAAGAAACACAAAGGGACTCAAGGTACAGCCTGGAGGCTCCAGGGAGATATTACAAAAGCCTTCCTGTACCTAAAGGGGGCCCATGAGAAGACTGGAGAGGGACTTTTGCCAAGGGCTTGTAGAGATAGGACAAGAAGGAATGGCCTTAAACTGAAGGATGGAAGGATTAGATTAGATATTAGGAACAAATTTTTGCTGTGAGGGTGGCTAGACACTGGAATAGGTTGCCCAGAGAGGCTGTGGCCTCCCCATCCCTGCTGGTGTCTAATACCAGGCTGTATGGAATTTTGAACATCCTAGTCTTGTGAAGAGTTCCCTGCTCGTGGCAGGGAGTTGGAGATAGATGGTTGTTTAAGGTCCCTTCAAGCCCAAACCATTCTATGACCCTATGATTCTTGAGGTTTTTGATCTGGGTACATATGCCGTTTGGGAGAAGGTAAAAGGGATTTTCTGGAAATAAGCTCAAATTTCAGCTTTATGTCTCCAGGAATCTCAGATTAGGAATTCTCACAGGGGAATTCAGATTGCTGGAATGGTCCCAAGGCTATGGATTGGTGAGAATAAGCTTTTGGTTTACCCTTTGCTTATGGCCTGCTGCGCACTCTACTGACAGAACATCTGTTCTTCATGTAATTGTATTAACTATGTATGGAGTCTGTCATGCTGCCTAGTCTCTGTGCCAGTAGAAACATCAATCTATTTTTTTCAGGTTTTCTTGTCTTGTAGGCAGCTAGGCATGTTTCTTAAAACTTTATGACATTTTTGCTAACATTGCTTTAAAACTTCCACTGAATTTTGCCAGCTTATTGTTTCACAGAGTGCAGAGAAAAAGGTAAGGATTTCTTTTTACAGTCACATTTCCTTGTAACTGAGACCTGTAAATTTTCTCTAGAGTAATTGTATCACTTAAGTCTGTTTTAACTGCAGCTTTTTAGCACTACATACCTTTGTACAAACCCTTCTCTTTCATTACATACAGCCTTTCCTTCAGCTAAGCTTGATAATTATCTCCTCTGTTGATAAAGCAATTGTTTTCCATGTAGATTTTAACATTTTAGGTTAATTACTTTGTAAAGAACAGGGGAAATGGGAGAAATGGAGGATCTTGTCATGCAGCTGACTGGACAGAAAACTAGCTAGGTGATTAACCAGCATATGATCAGAGAGGTACATGGCTAATGTGCCTCAGTAATTACTTGTTTCTTCAGGCATGGGGTGAGTTAAAGAAGATTGTTTCTCACCCCAGAGCCTATGTAGGAGTCCATTATCAGCAACTGCTACCTGGTAGCTGCAAAGAGAACCCTGCAGTAGCTTACTGCATAAAATCCTGCCAAGAGCCAAAACATTTCTTGTACTGAATATTTTTTCTCTTTGAATTAGTGACTGTATCTGACCCTTAATATATTAAATTTCCTAAAATATTACCATAAGGACTATGGAATATATTGACAATAATGACAATCTTCATGCTGCTGTAACAATACTTACCAAACTTTAGGGCATCTTCTCCAGACATATATAGTGATCTGATATTCTACTACAAACCATATGTAATTTTGTTGCTGAACAGATAATCTGGTACTATTGTAATCTATTTTAAATAGAGTACAAAAATGCAAAAATATCGTAACAGAATTATTATCAATTGCAAAAGGCTTTACTCACTAGAACATTTTGCAGCACAACGATGATATTAATAATGCCTAGCTGGCATTATTAATTCCAGCACTTAATATTAAATATTGACTTGGCTTGTCTATAACTGCAAACAGATCAAGAAGGACTGGAAACTGCCATCAAATGTTGGCAGTTTATTTGGATCCCAGGGTCCCAGAGTCTTGTGAGTTCCTGAGAGGAATTCTAAGATGCTAAATCTCAATTGCTTCAGTGGCGCTGCAGCATTCAAGAACAGAGTTCTGCCAGCACTGAGTAGGGTCTGACTCACATAAGGTTCAAGATATTAATTTCAAAATTTGGAAAGAGGAATATATTCCATACAATTGCCTTCCTGTATTTTTCTTGCAGTCACAAAATTACTTTTATTGAAGTCCCAATTAGAAACGTAGCAGAAACCTGTGGAAAGGAAAAGTCTAAAGAAGCAATAAAATCTGGATGGAGCTCACTTCATCTTAAGCAAGCAGGAAGGTTGTTTATTGCCTAGATTACAAAATATCTGTCTTTTTCTTGCTTAATCATACTTTCCTTACATGGCCTTGCATGACTAATTCAGCTACCGCATGACTCCTTCATCTGTCCAAGATAAAGAACATTTACCCATGTATAAGGAATATACCAAAGTTAAAACTATTCCCACATTTTTCAGAATTCTAAAAATCTTTTTATACCATTTTTAATGGGTTACTTAAAACCCTGGGTTGGCAATTTCATTTTTTTTTTTCATTTTAAGTTAGCATCATCTGCCTCTTTTCTTCATAACAAAGCATAACTTCATTGCAGAAATCCTGATATCAAATAAAACTTTTTTGTAAGTCTACAAAGGAAATGTTTTTCAATAAATGGTTCTCCTTACACATGTTCCTACTGCCTGGAGGGATATTCCTATTTTATTTTAGAAGCTTAGAGTCATTTTTTAAGCAGAGGTTCAATGTCAGTATATTAAGGCTAGCAAAACTTCCATAAAACGTGATTACTGTTCATAAATATGTATGTGGAGAAAAAATTATTCTTTGAATGGTTTTTAGAAATCTACTAGAAAAATAAAAATAGCTTTCTGAAATGCTTATTTATATAATAGCTTACATAATTTTTCCCTTTCCTTCCTCTTCCCTGATTCTAGAAAGTGTGAGAGACCAGCCTCATCATTGCCCAACAAATCATGGTAAACATTCTTAATCCATTTTACAATGTTTTAAATAAGTACACAAGAAAAAGCAATGATTATTCTGGCCCCACTGATATTTGCTTTAGTTGCAACAAGACTTAAGATCATTACAAGAAATGCTGATGCAACTCAAACTCACAGGGACCGAAGCCAGTGAGTTACACAGACATACCTAAGAACAGAACGTTGCCGATCGCCTTTGGCCAACAACCCAAAGAAAAGGTTAGAAACTATTGCCCTATGTAATCTGCTTGCTGCTCTTAAACTTTTTACTTGTTAGAGTCCATTGCTTTTTTACCACTTTACTGATTTCTGTTGATTTTTAAAATAGAACTAATTTCCTCTGTGTTTTAGTTCACTTGCTTTCATCACTGTTTACAGTATTAACAATTGTCATTAATTGGAACACAACCATATTCTAAACCAGACTTCAAATAGTTTTGGTGTTATCAAAATACTTTTGGTTTTCTTTTTTCTTTTTAATTATTTGCAGGAAACAGTTAGGAAACTGTGTACTTAATAAGTCTTTAAAGTAACTTATTTTTCAATTCTCAGCCATCTCTCATAGGGTAGCAATTCACTCTCACAGCATTCTGTAGTAGTTTTCCTGCAGTAAGACTAAAGGGGAATATGGAACACTTGTTTTCTTGGAAGAAAGATCTTTAAAATAAATTTAAATCATCTGGTGTTTCTGCAACAGAATTGTTGAAGCTTAAATATTCTTACACAGAGACCCTTTTCCCTACTCTGAGAGGTGACAGATTCTAAACAGGCCAGAAGAAATCGGAGAAATCTATATAAGCAGAAATTGGTTTTTGAGAACAAAAGGTAAATAGTCAGCTTTAAGTTTTCAAACAAGATAAAACATTTGGATTTGGTCTTGTGCTGACAATCAGTGTGACTATGACAGAGAAATGTACCCTTGTTTCCAAGGATATACAATGCAGTGAATGAGAAAGCGCTAATGCTGTTTTTGTAGTTAATCTGAGAATCTGAGTCTAAAATAGAATGTCAGTAGTCCTAGAATTTTTCAGTCTAGTTATACCTGACTATAGCTAAAATCATACTTCCTTTTTTCCCCTCTATCATCATTAAATGAAATCATAGGGATTTTTTTTTTTTTTTAATGTAGTGAGGGGACAGGTAATATCTTGGAACAAATTCTTCACTGCTTGTATAAGGATTACGAATTTACTAGTGTACAACAGTGTGCTACAACTATTACACAAAAATATAAAAGTGAAAACTCAATGCTACTAAAAGTGGATCATATTCTTAATAATGGGATCAAAATCACATTACCTCAAATTAATCAATTTTAGTTTTGTATGTAACCAACATTGTCCAGGCTTCTGTCTACTCAAATCAGAATTTTTTCAATAGACTAAGTTTTAAAATTGTGATGGTTAAAATCACTGGCAGAAAAATTATAGATCCTATTAAACTTATAAGTTTTAATTTATATGAGATTATTTTTCTATTTTTACATGCTTACGTTAGACCTTTTTGTTTCAATTTCCCTTGTCTGCATTTAGTTAGATTTTGATTTGATTTAATTTTGGGTTTTTTGCAAAGACTTTTTTTATATAAATATTACTCTTTATTCCTACTTTTCTTCTTGTTTTTTGGGGTTTTTTTTAAATTCTGTTTTGGCTTCACCACAGTGTCATTTTCTCCTTTCTAGTTAAACTAATTTCTTTCAGTCATTATTTGGGTTTGCTTTTGGTGTTTACTTACTTTTTCCTCACATTACTTGTTAGGATGATTTTTGTGGGTCAGAGAGCAGCAAGAGTAGCACTGCTCCACAGAGTATGAGCCATGAACAAAAGGTAGCCACAGCACAAGCACTGCTCTCTCTGGGAGAGCACAGCTCTCTATGATCTGACTACAGCACACAGAGAAGGCTATTGATCACAAGATCCATCAAGAGACCTGGTTTATCTGAGCTCTTGGTCTTTAGTAAATAGAAAATTACTCATGTGCTAATAACTCTTTTATGACTGTTAAGTATTAACTGACCTTCCTGCAGGTTCACATGTGTGACTAGGAACAAAATAATATGATCCAGCACCATGAAACATATAACCTGATACACACAAACAGGTACAAAAATGTTAGTATAAAGCTTTGTTCCATTAGCCTTTTTGCCTGGATTAAGCTGTAATGCTCAGATGCCAGATACATTATTCAATACATATTGAAATTACAACAGAGAATTGGATTGACTTGTATATTCCCACAATACACATTTATTTGTATATATGCTTTTCCAGTGCACTTGAGAAATATAGTTCATAAGAGTTGTCATGGTTGCTGCCTGCAATCTTAACAGACTTCCTAAAGTGTTTTGAAGAGAGCACAGAAATACGATCATAGGCAGTCTGCCAGCTGAAAGGGTATTACAAAATACTGCACTTGCTCACCAGGGGTTTCCCACAGTATTTTTGCAGCTGGCAGCCTGATCGGCTACACAGAAGAGCAACACTGTACTTGTTGCTGGCAGATTTCTTCACACCCTAGGAGTGGGAGTGTCCCAGGAAGAACTTTTAACAGTTTCTTCAAGCCCAGACATTTATGTGGTTTTACTTCCCCTACACCTTTGTGCTTGACAGAAATCTGTCTGTTATTAAAAAAAATGTATGAACTGAAAAACTCCCCAGTTTATAGATATATTCACATAATATTAAAGTTTCTAAAGATTGTCACCCTAGATTTGGGAACAGTGAATCTTAAATCATTAGAATAAAAGGGTTATCTGGTACCTCAAGAGAGATCTGTAGGACAGATCACTCAGATTTCCTTGGTTGACTAAGTTAATACAGATTATACAGTGATTTGGTATCAGCAAGAGTTTCTCAGTTTAGAATCATAACTTTGACTTGAAAGACAAAGACAAAATGTCACACAAACTCTCTTTCAAAATCTCATTGAAGGATCTGAAGACTACCTTTCTGTCTACTTTTTAAAACAGTCTTAGGTTTCTCACTGTCTTCAGGAGGACCATAAAATAAACTTCCTGTGAATGAATATCCCACTTCTGAATACCTTAACACATATTAATTTATTAAATGAATATTCAGCAACCAATAACTAAATTAAAAAGCAGGAGTACATCTGAGAAAAAGTATTTTAAAATATAAATTAGAACCAGCACCTGTAATTCAAATCAGTCCAAACTTTCCACCTCTACCTGCTGAAGAGCACAAATCTTGATAGAGAAAGAACACAGCATAACTCTTAAACAATTCACTTTCAGACATAATTGTACAGGATTGCATCTGTATTGTTCTTGAATATCTCTGGTGAGGGAGACTCCACCTCTCTGGGCAACTTGTTCCAGAGTGCAGTCACCTGCATAACAAAGAATTTCTTCCTTATACCCAGCTGCAACTTTCTGGGCATCAGTTTCTGCCCACTGTCTCTTGTCCTGTTGCTTGATACGACTGAGAGAGCCTGGCTCCATCCTCCTGCCACCCTCCCTTCAGGAACTGACAGACATTGATGAGATCCTCCCTCAGTAGCCTCGTCTTGGGGTTGAACAGGCCCAGCTCTCTCTGACTACCCCCAAAATGCTCATGCTCCTGTCCCTTAATCATCTTTGTCTCCCTCCACTGCACCTGCTCCAGGAGCTCCATGTCTCTCTCATGCTGAGAAGCCCAGAACTGGACACAGCACTCCTGATGAGCTTCAGCAGGACTGAGTAGAGGGGCAAGGATCACCTCCCTTGACCTGCTGGCAGTGCTCTCCCTAATGCACCCCAGGGTACCATTGGCCCTCTTGGTCACAGGGGCACTGTGGCCTCATGGACACTTGGTGTCCACCAGGAGTCCCAGATTCTTCTCTACAGAGCTACTCTCCAGCATGTCAGCCCCTAGTCTGTGCTGGTGCATGGGATTACTGTTCTCCAGGTACAGGACCCTGCACTTGCCCTTGCTGAATTTCAGATGGCTCTTCTCTGACCATCTCTCCTGTTGAGGTCCTTCTGCAGCACTCTGCTGATCCTGCCAGTACATTCTGGGTCCTCACAATAGGTACAAAAACCTACCAGAATAAGGTGCAAGATTTTGTGAAATCCAAAGTCTTGGAATCAAATCTTCAATAAGTATATCCACAGGAAAGTCTACAGGTGACGCTGCCTGCCTGCTTCCACAACCTGGCCCTCACGCCCACCCAGCTAGGTCAGAGAGGCAGGCCCAGCGTTGAGACTGGGCTGCTTCCCGAAGGCAGGGCGATCAAGAATGCAGCTAAGGCTGTGAGGCCCTCTGGCAGTTGCAGCATCTGGAGAAGGCAAAGGACAGGAGGAGACTTCGGCTGGGTCCAGGGAAGTGATTTATTGTAGGATCGAGGAGCACGGGAACCCATTAAAAGAAGCCAACAGAAGTGATGAACAAAAGACTGATAACAACTTAAATACAGGGGTGGTCTTGGGGGCGGATACAATTCTTCAACCAATTGGGATACACCAGGGGAGGAACACAAGGCAGGGTGGAATACATAATTTACCAGTAAGGGAGAACATAGGAGGGGATCAACTTGTATTCACAAATAACACATCGAAGAGGGGATAATTGACAAAAAAGCTTCTGGAAATAGTGGGGGAGTCGGGGGAGGATTGACAACAGCCGAGGTGGGGAGTTGGAAGATTGGCAGAGAACAGTCTGAAACATGGGGCGGAACAAGGGTAGATTGATGGGGAAAGGGTGGAGATTTTAACAACTACAACACCCCAAAGGGGTGGGGATAACACTGGAATAAATCATTACAGGGGGAAACCTAGGAAACAACCATTAAAAAAGGAGCGCACAGCAACGTACAGGAACACAAAAAGGTTCAGGCAAATAATGACTAATAATAATAAAAATAATCAGTGATTTTTTTATCAAATGACATAAATTTGGTCTTTGATTTGAATAGGATAGTGGCAACAAACCAACAGTGGGCTTTGCTGGATATTAATTTTCAGACTTGCACTCTTTATCATACTATAAGCTGAAGTCAGACATATGCCTTGGTGTAAGGGCTCTCAATTTCATTTATTTTCAAATTAAATGCTAAGATTTTTATACTACATGACATAGCCAACCCTTCACTTCTTAGTGTGCAGTCTCTTTCAGATGTCTAACTAACCAGATATAAAAAACAATTTATCAGCTCTCACTGTTACACAGTCACACAACTTTGACTTCAGTATGAAGAAAGCCAGTCTTTCAGTATCAATAAAATTCAACTTTTTTTTGTGAAAAGAGGCCATGAATAGCTTTTTATCTGAAGGAGAAAAAGTTATTTATGCCACATTACTTGATTTTCCTCAAAATCCACAATCTAATTTAAATCAGTAGAATAAAAGTATTAGATATAAATGTGAAAGTCTGAAAAGTCACAAATTTTGACTAAGACAAAATTTCAGCTCAGCTTCTTGGACCTTGTGCTTGAGTATAACTTGATCAGACACATGAAAGAATCACTTCAGCCAGAATAGTCCGTAAGTTCTGTAGCTGGCTGAGGAGCATCATGTTAGAATAACAAATATGACAAATACATAGGATATTTTTCCAACCAAACAGGCTGCATCCAAAGATGCTGAGAAAACCAATTTGTGTTTTTGCGAAGATGATTACTCTGAAAGGTAATAGAAGAAACTGACTGATGCTTTCAGAATGCAGTTTCTCATTCAGATTATGTGAGCTCAGGTATGTGTATAGCTTTCCTTTTGGGACAAGCATCAGTCCCCTGATAGTCAATGACATTCCCCAACAATTTGCTATGAAAGAATTCAGGTTTTTTCATGAGTGAAGAACCACCAAATGAGCCTCTTTTCTTACAGCAGAGAGTTTGTAAAATGGTCATGAGGCTTTTTATTTTGTTAAATTAGAAAAAATGTATTTTATAAGTATAAATATGTAATAACTTCCATGATTCAATTATTAACACTCTCATTGTTGCAATCTATCCCACATTTTAAATTTTTATCTTTCATCACATCTGATTTTATTCTAGATTGCAAACCATGAAACAAATATTATGTTTACCATTGCCAAAATTTATGCTTACCAGAGCTATGTACTGTGCATGATGTAAGCTGTGGTCTCTGTGGTCTCCATTAACACCCATTTTTCAATATGTATTACTCAGGAAAAAACTAAATTAAGCTTTTGGTTTCACCTAAATACTCAGTTTAATTGAGAGGGCTCAATTAAACTGTTCTTGTGCCAAATATATTAATTGACATTCTTAAACCCACAAGTAGTTTTATTGTTGCTCGTAGCTGACTGATACAGAACATCCGGAGATTTTTATTTTGGGTGTTTTTGCTACTTTCAGAATTCTGTGTGATTACATGACTCAAAGGAAGATATAGATTTGCAAAAGTAGTCAAGGAATAGCATAATACGATGAGTTCTGGATACACTCCATTTATACAAAATTAATTTAAATGGACACCTCAGCAGAGTTCTTTTAAGTGCTACAGAGCAAACTAGGAGAAAGGAACACAAAAGCAGAAAGAGATCAGTTCATCAGATAGTAATTTTACAGTGTTCTACAGTGGGACTTGCTACAGCTTAGGGAAATGAAAGAATTTTATCATCAAAACATTAGAGAAGTCCAACATCTACAGAGGACATTTCCTGAGTTAATATTCTGGATGGCCTTGTGGGGAATGTGACTAGATTCCAAAAAATTTTTAATGCAGATTGACATAGAATGATTTTATTTACAAAAGATCATATTATATTATAAAGATTAGTGCTTTTCACTCAAAAAATCTAAAGAAATTGTCCCTAAAAATGTTGAACAAACAAAAGAATACTGCCTTTAAACTGCATTAATTAATATTTATGAGATACCAACAGAAACTGAAGCATTTACCTTGATCACATCCACTAAAAAAGAGAAGACAAAACACCTGCGTTTGCACAACCTATTTCTGTCATTATTAACCTAACCTGATTGGAAATTCTCAGGAATTTTTCAAAGTCATTTAACTGCATAACTGTACTGTAATCACAGGAAGATTGATTTAAGGTAAGTAAGCTTAAATTTAATAGCCTCTTAATGATAATGTACTCCTTCAGAGCCTCTGTACCATCCATTCTGTCTATACAAGGACTGAAAGGATGCACTTAATTTACTTTAACCTCCTTAGTTATTAATTTACATGTTCTCACACTCACATTTTTTCCTAATATGAGCTCTACTTTGTGCTTGTTAGAATTTTCTCAGTTCAGACACTTTCACAAGCTTCATAACATTGCTAGAGTACAACCAGTATTGATATAAAGCCAAGTAACTAAAACTTTCCTATAAGCAAAACAGAACATACTTGCAAAAGGGTTTTCATAAAATATCCTCTTTTTTTTAATTTTTTTTTACTACATCCTGAATAGGAAGTATTTGAGTATAATATATTTAAATTTTAATTCAATCCTACCAAATTCAGGAGAAGCAGTTACAGAGGCAACAACAAGGGTTTTAAATAAATCTGTAACAAATATTATTCCGGAAATGATCTTGCATTGTAAAAACTGATAGTATTGAGAAACAGATGAGTCATCTAACAAAAAGAATCATATTTATATGGCTTCCTTAAAGGAAAAAGGAACCCAAACAATACAGTCTTTTAGTTATTAGACAAGAATTTAAAATACTACACATGAAGTAATTTACTGTAAATTACCCAAAAAACAACAACAAACAACAAAAAACCCAAACAAACAACAAGGAAATGATCCCTTAATATGTATGCAATTATGTAGCTAAAACTACTAATTCATACATACAGGAGGATCAAATTAAGGCTGCAGAGGTATTAGGCCTGTCCTTTTCACATTATAAATGAAGATGCCTAGCTATCATGCAGAACAGTATTGTTTTGATAGTCTCAAAATCAGCAGTATCTTTAATATCATAACACTGCCCAGCTGACTGGTTATTCCTGTAGTGTTTTTTTTCTCCCAAATTACACAGTAACTTAAGAGTTAACAAAAAGTGTGATTATTATGTCATGGTGGCCCCAGAATTTTGGGACTAGCAATGGTGTTTACAAATGTGCCATGATATATAATTTTAAAAATTATGAAATACACTTAAAATACTTTCATACAATAATCATGGTTTGTGTAAAGTTTGATGTATGTGACAGAAAATTATGTATATTCTTCAAGTGGCAAAATCAGCTTCTAATGTAATTCAATATCATAATATAAAATTAAAATGGGGGCAAAGGATGTTTCAGAGCACCATATCCTTTCAGATGTAGTTAAGACATAATTTAAGTTTGTGCTAAAGCCAAGAGTTTGTCTGGAATCTAAATTATGAACAGATATATCAAAATGAACACATACACATTCCAAAAATATACTCTTCCTGTTTTTAACAACTTCAGAAGGTTGAGAGAATATTATTAACTTGATAGAACATCTATCAGTGTCTTATAAACAGCAACCATTTATAGGAAAATTATGAAAATACACTGAAAACTATATCTAATTGTTGCAAAAAATATGTTCTAGAGATCAATTTTAGGATCTTAACAGACCTTTAATTCAGAAGCTGCTTGGGTCTGAGCCGTTCCTAACTTCTGCCACAGTAAAGCAATAATGGATATTAAGAAATCTTGGCAAAAACCCAGTATATTAACATATTGAAGATATCCAAGTATATCTAAGATCTTGTCAACATTTGTAGAAATAGAGAGCAATGCTTGTTTACTTTTCTACTTTTTGCTAAATGTATAAATGTTCCGAGTTCATAACACTCTCTACTGATCTCCCTTTTCAAATATGTAGTTTAAGTGATTAGAGCCAGTAAAACATTTCCTGCCAACAACTTTTCAATTAGAAAAATGTTCATTTGTTTGAAAAACAAGTGTGACAGAAATTATTTTAGCTATTGCTATTTTTTAGTGTAAATGTTTCTATGCTGCTGCAGGATGCAATTTTAAGTAAAAACAGGAAAGGATTTCTATACAGAATAGCAGTCAGATTTAAAAAGTACACAAGCAGGTAATAAGCCCAACATCAGATCTCGTTATTTAGGAAGCTGAGGGTTTAAATGATCTCAGGAACATATGAATAATCTGATGGGATTTCTCCTTGAGCCAGGTGTTATGCGCTCTCGGAGCTCCCATCTCCGTTTGGGTTTCTTTGTCTTACAAATACCCAGCGGCTTAAAATGAGTGGGAAAGACACCTCGGGTGGTGTTGGAAACAAAAAGGGTTTATTAACTTACAAAATAACAAACTCTCTACCAAGAAAAAGCCGAGCCAGAGACTGGAGGTCCATGCCTCTGCTATAACAACTCCGAAGTGCCACAAGGTTCCCTCAACCAGTGCTTTTTATGGCTTAGGCGGGGCTTTGGCAGTCATCCAATCCAGGTAGCTCCAGGGGTGAGGTGATGTCCAGGGAGTCCAATGAAGTGTCCTGGTTCAGAACATTTCCAAATTGGGAAAGAATGCTTGGGCTCCCCCACCCCCCCCATGGGGAACAAAGAGGGCTCCACACCTCCTCCTGGTCTGGGCACTCTGCCTGTAGGAGGTGCCACAATGCAACAATAATCAACAGACTTACAAAGTGTTTCACAAAATTTGTCTCTCATGCTTTCTTTCAGAGAAAATATTCCTATTTGTAAAATAAATACCATTATAGTGGTTAAAGAATTCATATTTTTTAAACATTATTCCACTTTTAAGACTTAAGTCTCTAGAGCATTCAATTACACATATGAAATTTTATCTGCAGTAGGAAAACAAGAGAGTGAAAGCAGAATAACCAGTAGTTGCTGGATAGACCATAGGAACAGTGATAATGGGAGACCCCCAATTTAAAACCCCTCCCTTAAAAGTACCAGATACTTCATGTGAAACTCAATTTTCTTTTTCACATAGCAGAACAATCTCACCGGTACAAGCAGGAAATACTAAAGACAGCTTAGCCCTCAGCTGGTGAATCAGTCTCAGTTTTTCAGGCAAGGTGAGGTTCACCAGTTCTTTATACACCCAGATTTTTGTATTCTCTTGTCCAATATTGAATGCTTTTAGTTTTGGCTTGGTTAGTTTGTTTGGTTTTTCTACCATTCCCATTCCCATTCCCATTCCTCACTCTTTAGAGTCACCACACTGTAGCAGTACAGGGAAGAGCAACCAAGAGTGTTCAGAGCATTCAGAGGGTAGTGCCCTTCCCAACCAAAGTGGACCTGTCATTGAGCTGATAATGGAGTCCAGCATCAGTCCCAGACAAGGCAAGGAGATGAATTAGGTATAGTTTATCTAGGCATCCAGTCAGGAGCAGTAGAAGACAGGATCAAAGACAAGACTAGAAGCAAGATATAGCTACCATATAAGAGGTCCTTTCAGGAGACAAGTTACCTTCAGAGTAGGTCCAGGTTCTGTCCACATGACATGAACATAAACAGGAAAATTACGTTTCAGTCACAGCCCAGGCTAGGGCCTGGTAAATCAGGCCTCAGCTGACATGAAGCTTCTGGAACTTGATGCAGATGGTGTGATTGGAAGCCCCAAGTGAGGCTAGTCAGGGCCCTTAAGACCTAGGAGCATCTTAAGAGCCCTGACAGTCATAATGTTTAAGCTTCTTCATGATACCAAAATTTAGGAGTGCAACCAAACAAGTTTCTAGTCAAGCTTGACTCAGAAAAAAAGGCAGCCTAACTGTGCTATTTGGTTTCTTGGCTCAGGCATCAGTATAATACTATGTAGATACAAACATGACTTTCTTTACATCAGCTGTGAAAGTCCAAATGTATTGTTTACTACACAAAATTCTGGTTTTGATAATACTGAGAACCCTTCAAGTTCAAGGAATGTTGAACAACAAAGGACTCATCTTAGGTCCAAAGCTTGTTAGTGTCCACAAGATAATTTTATGTCCCACTTGTGCTGGAATTCTCATGAGTAAAATTAACAGATTGGCCCCAATTCAAAGCTTGTTCATATAACAGGGAGAGGAATTATGAATAACATAATCATAAACATCTATAAACTTTTTTTAAAAATGTTGTAGCTGTCTATTTGGACAGTAGGCAAAAAGTATCAAAATCATATTCAGTGTTTGCTTGAACAGCAAATTCTTAGATGGCCATGAGTTCTCCTTTTGTGAAAGATGTTAGGATGAAAGGCAATGTTACTTAGAAATGTAATACAAAGAGGTTGAATCCTTAACACCCAGCTGACTGACACGTTTTTGTTAATACAAAGAAAAGAGTTTATAAAGCAGAGAGTTAATTCCCTTATGAATTATCTGCTGTTTTATTCCATCAAGGGATAGAGAAAGTTGCCATGAATATATTTTGCTGAAGGCAATACAGAGAAAAAGAATAAAAATCTGCTCTTCATTTGACAACACAGGGCCTGTCCATTCCTCTGTCACATTCCTCTATCCATTCCTGTCTAACTGTCACCTCTACCAATTAATACTTAGAACATACACAAAAAATATTGAGGGGTGTCATTTTTCTTTTTCTGAAACAGACTACTCTGTTTTTCACCATTTGAACAAAAAACATTTATGTAAAAGATAGAGATTTAGATAAAAAGAAGTTAAGAAAAATAGTTAGCATTATTTATTATGAAAATAAGCACTATTAAAAAGCAACATTTTCCCATCTAGGTTCTATTACTTTTATACTAAAATATATAGCTTGCTGACATGACAGAAAAAAAAATATTTCCAAATAAAAAAGCATTGGTTGTGCCTAAGTATACCTTGTGCATATTATTGCTATTGAATTCAAAAACCCTGTTAAATTATCTATATGTCAAATTTATTAAACTTTACATCAATTGTAAATTTATGAGACTATAACACAAAAGAACCTTATAAATATTTTATCGATTTCTTTTAGGATCTGAGTAACTTCATTAATAATTTATAAAAATAGATAAATATCAAAAACACCACCTCAAAAATGTCTCCAAAATTCACCAAAACTAATATATTACAAGTCTTTAGGGTTTTATGTTTCATTAACAGAAATGAAATTTCTATATTTCATCCAAATAGTAAAACTTGTGCTTTCATCATTAAAAAGGCAACCCTTTTTCTCTTCTGCATATATAGAAAGTTTTCAACAAAGCAATTTTCTCATTAGATCTTTTTAGTCACAAAAATTACCCAAAAATTTAAGGAGGTCAAAAATTTTCTCTTATGTTTCCTAAACCAGAAACAGAAATTATTTTTAAATAAATATTTACTTTTTTTGCATCTCCACCTACCAGAAAAATCTCACATTTTGAGTAAGACCACAGAATATCAGTTCAGCATTTGGCTCTAGTGAGGAGACTGAAAGGAGACCAAAGATTTCCAACAGCAAGTATTTAACTAAAATAGAGGGTTTCAATGCCATTAGACACAAAACCACCTTAAAAGGCTCTATTGTATTGCTGTAATGTTTCATCCATAGATGTACAACAAGGGCTGGAACATTTATCCATTGTGCATTGGACCATTTTCTACTGGGATAAAAATTTCCTCCCTGAGTTATCAATAAAAGCACTCAAGAATAAAGCAAAGAAGTTAAAACAATTATAAAAGGAATACCTGAGATTCCTTTATGGTCATTGGAAAGGTGACCATCATTTAGAAGGCCAAAGTTTGACTTTTTTTTGGTGACAAACAGAGCAAAACAGTAATTCTAGAAGAACACTGAGGTATGTATCTAAGGGACAATTTGCTCTGTCAGTACATCAAAAGCACCAGTGTAGCTTTCAAAAACTATAGTTAAGAAAAAGAGATTAATTTAGCAATTTATTTAGAAGGTCAAAGAGCTCATTTCTTCTTGGTTCGATTTTTGTCTTGAATTATGTACATCAAATGCATACATCTCAGGCTTATCAGAAAAAGAGAATAAGAAAGCCAAAGCACTGAAATCAACATCAGGGGAACAGATCAGGAAAGAACTTCAAGACCAATAAGCAGCTATGACTTTTTCTGTTATAAAGATAAAAATTTTGACCTTTTTAAAATATGACTTCTGGAACTGCAAGGGCAACAAAATCAGGTCTTTTTCAGAGGATGCTGATTCAATGCAAAAAAACTGAAGAGTTCTCAAAGACACGTAAAAAAGTGAAATCAATATAATGTTAAAGCACGATTCACTTTTTCAAAATAATCTTGGCCATTTAAAATTCAAGTGTTAGAACACTGACAGGTTTCTGTACATTTCACAGCAAATTTCAAAACTTACTTGAATTATCAATGCTGTGGAAACTTTTCAAGGTGGTCTTGTAACTTGTAACTTTTGCACAATAGCATTGCAAATGTAAATGTAGTACTAATGTAAACTTATTGCTAAGTACATATATCTTATCTAAGTGTACATATATTTTATGCGTATAAATTAAAACATCACATTTTTAAACAATGCAGTTACAAGAAGTCCTTACAAGTTTACAGAAAACATGTTAGCAGAAAATAGATTCTGCTCTGAAAAAAAGCACAGAAAACTTTAACTTGTCATAGAAAAATAGCATTCAATGTGTCACCTCTCTAAATGAAGAGAGCTGTCTGTGAAGCTGAGCTGAATAACAGCTGAGAGTATTTTTCTTTTCCCTGAGGGAAATGACTTATGATTTAGAAGAATCCTTTCTCACCCATTTACAAGTTGCTCTCCTGAGTATATTCTTTATTATGGAGGTGTGAGCTAGCAGTTCCCTGTGGGCTGGGAACTGGGAGCCCTGGGGAATTCCCAGGTTGGGCAGACAGTCCTGTCCCACTGCCCAAATCAGAAGGGGAGAAGAGCTACTGGGGGAACCCCCAGGTGTCCCACTGAGCACCTTGCTGGAGAGGGGAAGGGACTGACTCGGGGCCTTGGCATGGACTGGGCTTGGCCCAGGGATGGTCTGGGCTATAGGGCATTGGACACCAGCGCTGGGACAGAGACTGAAGACCCCAGTAAGCTGTAATGGGGTGCAGAGCCCCACACAGGAGCACAGAGGCCCCAAGTGAGGCTGAGCAAGGACAATAAGGCCTGATATTGTCCTTAGGGCCCTGACAATATTAACCTCTACTTTTACATCCAAATGATCTGTTCACACAACTTCTATTCTCTCTCCCTCTTCCCATGTTTCAAAACTCTCCTTACTATCCTTTATTATTTTCTTCTTCATTCTTCCTCATGACACCTTAGCATGTATGTTCATGGCGGCAATTTACAAAAAAAAAAAAAATCAAACGAAGGAACTAACTTATTAAAAAGCATAAAGAGAAAGGATCACTTTCCTTGACTTGCTATCATAACACAGGGCAGGATGATTTATTGGATTATAAAATAAAACAGTATCACCAAAAATCATAATTTCTGACTCAGTGTTGTTATGTATCTTTATGATACTTTTTAATATAAATGGTTAAAGATCAACCTTAGTATAACAACTGCCATTGCTTGTAATTTTGATCCAGTCAGACAGTCAACACAGCTACTCTGCAATAGTTGTTTTGGCATGCAGTTTACAGTTTCTTTTCCTTAATTTAATGCCAGTATTCTAGCTACATCATCTTGTCCTGCATTAAATTATTTCTCTCTGACTTAATACTTCAAACCATAGGCTATTGTAGCATGTTAATTCTCCCTGCCCCTTTTCATTGCTGAGACAAGCTGTACATACTCCCTTTTCTTTCCTCAGAAATGAATCCCTCCATCTCCTTAATCTAGGGTTTGGTTTTTTATTTTTTGTTTGGTTTGCTGGAGGGGGGAGGTGCGGTTGTTGCTTTTTTAACTTGTCCTCAGAATTTCATTCAGTTTGTCAATATCTCTTTTGGAATGTCCCTTCTAATATCAAATGCAATATTCAAGATATATTCACTCTAAAACACTACAAAGAGGTTACTGAAATAGTACCAAACTCTTTACTACTTCCTGACCACTTTATGCTCATTATGCCACCTGCAGAACTAAAAGAAATACTCGAGTCCTTCATAACAGATGTACATCTCTATCTATTCTCAACCTCTCTTTCCAGGCTTATACAATGGCAAACTCACTTGGAATGTAAATGAACAAATCTCTCAGAACTAAGCAACACCAATAATAAAGTCAAAGCACAGCAGAAAGAAGTCATGTAAACACATTACCTCTCTTATGTTATCTTTACATTGAAAATTTTATCACACTCCATAAGTTTTGCAGTTCTCTTCCAAATCTTAAAAGTTACTTGTAGTTGTTAATAACATAAGATTACTCAGGACTCAAAAGGTCAAGCTTATTTCCCTTGTTACCATAAATTCTATTGTAAGTTAATTTTTTGATGAGTTTATCAAGGTCCATCTTAAAACTTTTAAACTTTTCTGTTCTACATTGTAAATTACTCATAATCATGCACTGCCTACAGGAATAAAAACTGCTACCTCTCTTTTGCAGATATGGAAATAAAATATACAGATTCTAAGACATTTTTCTGATAGACACAACTAGAATAGAAATTGTCAGCTCTGAGGTATACAACAAGTATTACTTAAGTTGTTGATACTAGAGTTGCTATGCAAAAAAAATTTATAAAGAGTACCAAAACTAAGTAATTAACCAGGCTGTTCTTATTTTCACCACTGGTTTACTTATTAAAATAGATAAAAATATATATGCGCAAATTTTAATAGAGGCAACATGTGCAAATATTAATAGGTGTATTGACAAAATGAAAAATATCTCTAAATTACAAAATCTATTTTTTTCCTATTAAAACTACTCTCGTTAAAACTGCACTGTGACAATAAAAGTATTCTCACAGCTGTCTTCTCAATCAGATTAGAAGATTCTCTATACACATCTAGTCAGAAAATTACAATACATAATGTGATCTGGCTATTCTTAGCCTTAATTTTTTCTGTGTACTTAAAGTTATTGTAAAGAAGATGAAAGTCTATAAAGTAATTTTAATTAATCTGTATATCTTGCAGTACCACACACTTGCTGACATGAAAAAGAACTTAAAATTTTGTCATAGTTAACAAATTTACTTTGTTCCTGTAATGAGGAAAGAAGGAAACAATGTTTTTTGCAAACCTCTGAAGGCTTAAAAATATTTTTTTTTGTTTTCAGACTCATTAGAAACTTCGAAGTATAAACCATAAAAATGTTCTCATTATTTTAAGAAGTCTGTGATCTTTCTCACATCTTTTTCAGTCAGCTGTAGCCCATCTGAAGGCTGTTTTCTTACGTCGAATGTGAACTAGTCCTTTCTTGTTCTACAGAAGCTTCTGTTTTCTTCATTTATCAGCTATGACAATAACAAATAATCCCTATGTGATGCGGCCCTCTGGAACTCAGCTAGCTCCTAGATGTCTCACCCACACAGATGTCCCAGAGGGAGCACCACACCGAGTGTGGGGAAGGATCCTGGCAAATGACACGCCAAAAACCCAACCCATGAGCTGAAACTCATGTTGAGGATGCCACTGTCAGGAGGAAGACAAAGGAGAAAGGGCAGTCCTTTATGACTTGGTGCAATCCAGGACTGCTTATTGATGCTGAAGAAAGCCAAGGTGAAAAGACGATGGACACAACTGTGCACAGGGTTAAATAGTGGGGCAAACTAAGGGGAGGGTACAATGGCAGAACCTATAGGGAAGTTGGAGAAAAGGCGGAGCAAGGGGTGATTACTTCATTAACTGGGGATGAATCAGTACAGGGGGAGGGGAGAAAGGGGTCACATGGGCCAATGGGACGTCAAAGTTTAGGGGATTTCCAAGTGGGAGGACACTGCAGGGATTGGTCCATGTGGGGGTTGACACAGAAGGGTCTGGAACAAAGGGCCTGGTCAAACTGATTGATGGTAAAGGAGTTGGAACAGGGGAGGAGAGATGGGCAGAGGGTACCATGTTTAAGAAACCTCAGGGGGATGAGGGCCAAACCATATTATGAAGGAGAAAACAGATTAAGGGCCACAACACCTACATACCCCTGAGATTGTGATTGTCTTCTCTTTGCTTTCCTTTATTTGTCCTACATGTGTAAAGACACACAATCTGTGACATGCTAAGCCCACTCCAGTTCACATAACTGCTAAGGTAATTTTTTTCATCATTTTTATATCACTCCCTCATCTTTTCTGTATTTCCCCAAACACACTCAACTGCATTAAGATGGGTTTCTCAGGATATACCTTTCTTTTCTCATACAATTCCAATTTCTTTTTGCTTATATTCTCTGTGTTATATTACATAATTCTCTTCTAACAATATTTGTCTCTACCAGTGATTTAAAAAGTATTGGTTCTTTTAGTTGTTGTTAATTTCTTTCAGAAATCTGATTTTTTACCTATGTTAAGCTATTCCAAGAAAGGAGATTCAGCAAGTTCTTTGCTTTACCTGTTCTAGCATTATACTACTTATATAGAAGTAAATTAAATTAAAATGTCATAAAATGAAAATATCTTTTTTTTTTCCAAAGTCCAGTCTGAACTCCATGCAATAATTTCAAGGTGCTGTCTTTACCATCTTTTACCTTATCCCATCATGTCTTTAACTCTCTGTAAAAAAGCTGTGGTCTGCCATTTGGCTCACACCTTTGTCACTGTAGTAAACAAGCCTAGTTCTCTCAGTCTCTTCCTGTAGAATTCTGTTGATTAGTCTTAAGTTTGTCAAGATGTATTTGAACTGAAACTCCTGAGTTTGTCGTGTTTGTTGTTCCAATTTTACAATCACTCACAAATTTCTTGAAGATGTATTTTAATCTGTCATCAAGGTGCCTATTCATGAGATAGTAAAATATTAACACAGTAATCAACATGGAAATACCCTGTTACCAACAGCCAAATGCCTATCAAAGCATTGATTACTATTCTTAGACTTTTGTGATGCATCAAAATCTCTATCCAATTGTTCAGTCCACAATTCCTCTACTTCCAAATGAGCATGCTGAAAGAGAAAATCTAAGAAATCGTACTGAAAGGCATATTCTGTTCATTGCTCTATCATTCTACTCATTGCCACTCTATTCACTGTTGAAAGCAACCAGGTTAGTTACTAGGTTTTGTCTTACTTGGCTACCTGGTTATCTTCTTTTATTTTACGTGTGGAAGTGTTTTTCAAAAGGAAATTGTCTATGATCTTTAAAGGCACTGAGGCTGGACCTGCCTAAAGTGTACAGGCTTTTTGTTGACTTTAATATGTTCATAAAACTTTTTCCATTTTCCTGGAACACTCTCTTCCCCCATCATCATGATAGGCTGCACACTCAGAGTAACAGCCTAATCTTTTCAATGATTCTCTAATTAATTTTTCCGCATTGTTGTACCTTACTGTCATTTGTATCATCGTTAATCCAAACACAATAATAAGTCACTAAACGAAAAAAACCAAAAAGTTAAAGAGTCCTTTTACTGCAAAATCATGTATTTTGATTGAGAGCACTACAGAATTGTTTTATGTGGATATTTGTCTTATTCTTATGTGACAGAAATTTAATTTACCCAATATTTTCTGGAAAATTGAATTCCAATGCACACATGCTGGCCGGACTTGTTTAGGAGAGGGTCCTTGTGCTTTTTTCCAGGATTATACCGTGCTGAGCCTAAAGAGTATAAGAGTATTTTCAAATTTTAGATTTTACAATTCTAGACATCACAAGACTCACAGCAGTTCATAAAAAGACTGGCAAATTTCATGAGAGTGGTGGTCTTCAAAAATGAATTCTTGAAGCAGCAGTAAGATAGTCAAAGTTATCACAAATGACTCACTATAAATTATTATAATCAAGAGAATATAATTAACAGTGAAATTAAACACATATTATATGCTTCTTATGGTGCTTTTGGTCCTCTGAAAAATTATTTATTAATAAAAGCCATTTACTTTTCACAGTTCATTTTAATAAATCTAAACAAAATCCTAGAGAAGAATTGTAAAGCATTTATCAATATACAATTTCCTAATTTTCTATCATGACAATTTTTGACATCTCTAAGCAGAATGGAAAAGGAAACTGCAGTGAAATACAAAATGGTCTGTTAGCATCAGTACTCTCGCAGCCTTTCAGTATTAGATTTGATCCACTAGTGGCTAAGCATGCTGGTTTTGTCTAGGATTGAATTTATTTTCTTCATAGTAGCCCCTATGTCTCTGTTTTGGATTTGCACTGTAAACAGCACTGTTGACACAGGGATGCTTTCATCACTGCTGAGCTGCACTGAGCTTTTCTGCTGCTTATATCACCCCACCAGCAAGGAGGCTGGTGCTGCAGAAGAGTTTGGAAGGGGACACAGCCAGGACAAGTGACCTCAGATAACAACAGAGATATTCTGTACTACATGGCATCATGCTCAGCATATAAAGCTGGGGCAAAAAGAAGGAAGGGGGAGAGATTCAAAGTGACAGTGTTTGTCTTCCCAAGTCACCATTACATATGATGGAGCCCTGCTTTCCTGAAGATGGCTGAACACCTGCCTGCTCATGGGAAGGTGGGAATGAATTTGTTATTTGGCTTTGCATGAGCATGCAGCTGTTGCTTTACCTATTAAAAAGTCTTTAACTCAGCCCACAAGTTTTCTGACTCTTACCCTCCCAATTCTCTTTCCCATCCTACCAGGAGAAAATGAGCAAACAGCTGTGTGATGTTTAGTTGTTGGCTAGGGATCAATAACAAGATTAAGAAACTAAACCTTTAGCATCACAGAACCTAATTACAAAACAAAACCAAGTAAAATATGCAGGGAAATTTCCACAACAAGGAAAATACTGCTGTCTTTTTCACCGTGTTTTGCCTTTATCCTTCGTCTGATTCTTTTCTTTCTCAATAAACACTGATTCTTGAAATATTGTAATAAACTTCACAGTTGGTATGTTTGGACATGTGGCATTTTTGCACTTATCAAAGTAGATATATAAAGCTTCCCTATCTAAATTATTTTTTTAAAAAATACTTATTTTTTTACTAAGACAGAAGGCTATTAACTTTTTTGATTTAAACTGTTTTGAAAGCTGAAGCAAATACAGAAGCAAAACTGCTACAGTCCAATAATTCTACCTCATTATAAAAAAAAAAAAAAGGGAATTGTTACAAATTTTGTTTCAAGTGAATTGGAGGCATTACTATTGCAGTCAACCTTTACAGTATGAAGAAGAAAAGGATATGATTTGCCAGGGTCAGTAGGAAACATCTTTTCTCTAAGTAAGGATTTGGTGATATTATTATTGAAACTTGGAAATGCAGCTTGAAAGTAATTTGAACTGATTAATGAACATTGTATAAGCAAGCGCACAGCTTGAAAGAGGAAAGCACAACACGAGTTCAGGAAGACGCATTTCTAATAAGCATTATGAGCGTCTACTTAGCTTCATTAAAATAGGTTTCTGGGATTAAAAGACAATGCTACCTAGATGGCATAATGAAAATTAAGTCTAGTTATTTGACATCAGAAGATTCAACTTTTGTATCTTCTAGAGAAATTATTTCAGCAGGCAAGGTATTGTAAAGGCCACCGATAGAGTCACTACATCTGCACTCGTCTAGTATTCTGCAGGTCAGCAATCCTGTTCTGCTTGTGAGATATGACAGCATCAGCACATTATTATCTGCTACAGCAGATGGTCTTTAGCTGTGACTTCCTATATTGTGGAATTACAGCCATACAACTGAAAGTTTTCTGGCCATATCTTTGTAAATATTAACTAGACAGAATATCAGCCTCTTGCAGTATTTTTGCAGGCATGAGAAAGAGTCTATCCTCAACAGGTTCTCCAGAATTCATGCTTAGCACACAAAATACTCTAAACCAATGATTCTGTGATCAATGATTCTGTGCTGAGTGGTCAACAAAATTAATTATATCATATTATAACAATATCAGGTGTCTGAATGTGACCACGTCTCCAGGTACCTTACATGAAGTAAAACATTTCAAACAGCTCAAGTCAGATACCTATTTCTGGTAATAATAAATACATACTTTATTTTTTTTCTTGTCTAGTAAACTTGACTTCCAATTGTTCATTAAGAATTTAAAAAGCTACATCCTCTGCTTTTTAAAATCAATTTAGAACTAGTAACCAGGTAAATGCAGTTGTCTGCAGTTCTCTTTAAGCTGTTGCCTAAAGGCACTAGCAGTCCTATGCTTCAAGGTTTCAAACAGTTTCTTGGCATAAGAATGGATACTACAGTGAAAAGTACTAAAAGTATTTACAGAGATTAAAAGTGAATGGGAAATTAGCCTAGTCTTCACAGTATCCAAATTTTCATTTAATGCACTGACTCTCCATCGAAGGGATACATATGTGAGAAAAATCTCAATTTCTTCATCAAGTGTGTTCAAAATGGAATCTCTTTTTGGCCTAATCTGTAAAAATTCTAATAAGATATGACAAAACAGTCTCTGACAAGGCATACTGACAGATATGATGAGAACAACTTTAAATTGAAGCATGGTGAAGTAAGGAGCATAGGTTGGGGAAATAATATAGTAGAGAGAATGATAATGAGCTGAAGATAAAGTTACTTTAATGGACTTAAAGACTTCTGAAATGTGCAATGAGATGTTGTCTGAATATATTGTTATTTTTTATCAACTGAAGAAAAAAAACTCTGCAGTATTATATCATTCTAAGGTAGTTAAGTGAAACCAAACAAGTGACAGCAAATCATTAAAGCATAAGGGAAAAGGAAAATAATTCTATTCTATCTTTTTTATATTTATTTTTCCCTTCCTTATGCAAACTGTCTACTTAAACTGAAATCACTTCAAAGCAGCAACTTATATTCTTACACAACTGTAAAATATCTAACACGCTTCTGTGGACCCTATATAGATTCCCTAAAAGAGGGCTTTAATGACATTATTTAAACTCATTAAGACAATAACATTAAATATGAAAATTAACTCCTGGCAGCTTTGAAGCCAATGAAAAGATTTTGACCTTTTTTGAGGCAAACTTCCAGTCCAAATATGAAAATATTTCTGCATATGAACAAATATGCCCAGTAATATGAACATCCCAAAATGTATTTTACATTTTTTCCTATAGGTAAAGCTCCACTAAAAAAACTTCTTTTTTTTCTTTTTTTTTTCCTGAGAAATATTATATATTCTTTGAAGAATAAATGTAAATGGAAGGACTTCAGTCCTTGAGATTAAATTCCCGAGGATTCACCTTTAGGGAAAGACTCTGTCCTGTCAACCTAAAGTATTGTCTCTGAGCAGCTCCAATAAAGCTACTGGGTCTCTAAGCCAGGTGAAATCCTTGTTTTTAATATCCTTTTTATGGACTATAACTCTAGGCAACTTTTTTTTTTTTTTTCTTTCCCTAAAAAGAAGGCTTTTTTTTTTCTTTTTTGTGGAATTCATTGTGAAGGGCTTGTTTTCCTGTACATGGGGTGTAGGTGTTCAATTCAACATTCAGGAATGGTCAGTCCCTTTTTGGATTCAATCTTGAGGACTGATTAATTCATAATGAAAGCAAATAAAATCTTTTCCAGCATTAGTCTAGACTTTACATTAATTAAACTAGGGAATGCCAGAAAAACCTTTTCACCACAGTATCTTAATGTTTAAAATGCACTGATAATATTCACTAAATACAGAGAAATATTGTGAACATTAGTTCCTCCCGGATTTTGAACATATCAAAGGTGATAAAATGTTACTACTGGTTTTTGTTCCATAACTGCTTATTCTGTACTTGTTGGTTATTGAAAAGAATTGATCCTTTCATCCTTTTTATGGTTCCTTTACATTTACATTACACTTGCCCCTACTGTTTTTTTCTTCAGACTTGAAAATACACAGCTCTGTTTTAGCTATCCTTTCCAGGTTCAATTGTCAAAAATTTTCATTGTATTTGCAGGTTTTTTTCTTTTCTAAGCTGTATTCAATTTCGACTGTTAATTTTGAGCTGCTGTCTTCCTTACTGATTGAAGGGCTATGACTGATCTACCATTGCTGAAGCTTTCCTTATGCACTTTGTGGAACCTCCATGAGCTACTGTTTATGTTCTGATTGTTAAGCCAACATGACAGATGAATTTTTAGCTACATCAGTTGGCTAGTTCCTCCTACTGCACAGACACAAGGTCAAGAGTGTCAACACAAAAGGTCCACAGGCAAAATGTGGGCAGTGGGGAAAGCCTAATTGTCCCTTTCATAAGTGCTGTTTCCTTGTGAGAAAGTCAGTAGTTTTCTCTTAATGACACTCCCTCCTGTCTTTCCAACCCTGGTTGTTCCTCATTGTGTTTATTTTCCTTTATTTTTAATAGCTGAAACTTTTCATAACTCATTTCACTTTGATGCTACCATGCCCAAATTGTTTTGTTCACAAATTCTTCCCATGATTTTCTGCAAATCTTTATTGTAAATACAAGCTCAGAAAACCTAGGAGTCTTCTCCATGTGGAATGACAGTGTTATTAAACGAGGACAAAAACAGAAGTAAATATGAAAGAAACCATAGCTCCTGGCTCTATGCTCCTGCTGAGTGGGAGTCCTTCCTCTTCTCAAAGGTAAGACATTTCTAATCAGCATTATCATGCTCTAAGGCACTATCTCACAACACCTACTAGCTGTGAACTCAGCAGGAAGTGCAATGTCCTGCCTCTCAAAGGAAAAAATATTTTTCCTCTATGTGATCCAGATTATCCAGAAAAAGGGAGACAAGATACTAATTACACGTGAAAATGTGCTACACTCCCATTCAAGCTGCCGTTGACAACACATTATACAAAACCATGATCCCACATGCTACTGAGTATTTTTCACTTAAATGAATTTTAGTAGGAACAGAATTTGCAGATTACTCCTCCTGCGTGCCATGAGCTCCAGGGACCAGGAAAAGATTGCTGAAAGAATTTTATACACTCTACTGGGTATAAGACAGAACATTCTATGCTACAAATGATAACAAGCAATATTGAAAGGGAGTAGACATA
The DNA here is from genome assembly GCA_013400315.1 of Bombycilla garrulus. Lineage (NCBI taxonomy): Eukaryota > Metazoa > Chordata > Aves > Passeriformes > Bombycillidae > Bombycilla > Bombycilla garrulus. Next base: position 20,849 of record VXBU01011265.1, on the reverse strand, counting down.
CACAGGTAGTAAAATGATAGGTTTTTTCTGAGTCTAGAAGCCCAAATTACCTAAATACATTGCTGATCTCCTCAGTAGTCATTCTTAGTAGTACACCAAGTAAGGGCTGGCAGACGTTTGAAGCCGTTAATTTAGGTACATTTGCAATAAGATTAGGCTTTGATCCCCAGCCTATCTTCTTGAAATGAATTGTCCTTTTGATGTAAGTATGATAAAAGAGTCAGAATGTAGTTATTGTATTTCAATTCTAAAATAAAAAATGCAATTTATTATTATTGTTTTCCAATGCAGTAGACAAAGGACAGACATGGAAGGGACCAATTTCCTTGAAAAAATCAGAGACAGCCAATGGTTGTGTCAGAAAACCATTTGGACAAGAAAGGAGTCAAAGAAGCCTTTTCTGTAGAACAAAAAAGTTTTCCAAGAAACAATGATAATAACTTGACTATTTACATAGGAGCCACCACAGTCTTTAGCTCACAAAATACTCCACAAAAATATAAAACTGGAGAAAGTTAAAATTAATTTTTTTTCTGCTTTTTCTGCAAAAAAACCCATCACCATTTGGCTGAAGTAACACATTGACGTTTTAGACACCTTAGAAAATTTCAAAACCTCATACTTTATTTCCCATCTTTTCAAGTTCAAATACACTCTTTCTCAGCTACAGCACTACAAACTCACAAGGTTCATTAAGTTATAACAATCACCATACAAAAATTTTCCTCCTCACAGCCTTTTGTCAATTATGTTGTAAGAAAGCAAGAGTTGACTGATTCAGAGTGCTATATTCTCATTATTCATATATCTCCCAACTACACAAGAATTAGTGAAAATACTTAGATCTTTGCCAAGCTAAAGATGTGTGAGCAAATCCTTTCTTGTATCTTATTAGACTAGGCACTTAGTCTGGAACTAATTTTTCTCTCTATTTATACTCGCATCTCCTACCTAACCGGATTTTATGGTAGCACCATCATATAAGCATTAATGAGAGTAATGTAACAAGAATTCACTGGAGAATTGGATCTCAGGCAATTCTTTTCCTCCCCTCTTACGGGTAAGTGGATTCACCTCTCCTTTAAAAATGTTTTCTAAGATTAACAAAAGATAGTTGCATCCTGAACCTTGTCATTGTACGCATCAATTAAGAAAAGGCAGAACTCACAGATATTTGTCCTTCATGTTGTTCTCTTCTAAATTCTATTAAATGACATACTACCTTTAGTGCTTTAGCAATCATCATTCTGTTTAAAATATTTTCTCAAGTGCAGTGGTATTCTTAATGTTTCAATAATTTTAAGGGATTTTAGGAACATTAGACATCTGTTGGATACCCACACAAACACATCCTTGAAATGAAAACTTTAATGTGGAAAAATGAATATGAGAATTTTTTAATTAAAAATGTAATTCTAAAAGGAAAACAATTAAGGACATATATTAAAATTTTAAAGGGTGTCAGCACATCCTGTTGGAATGTGTCAGTCAGACTAAATCATTGCATTCTTGTTCTGCATGATGCTCTTTTTGCCTCTGCTCTCAAGGAAAGGCAGAGCATGACTAACAACCTTCAAGCTAGAAGAGGAAGGAAACAGAAAAAATCAGGTTTTATTTAGGTTTCTGCTGTTGACCATAAAGTTCTGAAAAACCCTTAGAACTCAGTCTCATTAGAAAAATGTTAAAAATCAAAGTTCACAAGAAAGAGGTAACATGAAGGGCAACAAGGAGTAAAGTCACTCCTCAGTTCACGCTTTTTCTTTTCTACACTTATGACAGAGGGTACAAGATCAAATAGTCTTCCGTGACTTCTTCATGTGACTAATATTCTTTCTCTTCTCTGTATATTTAGTAAGTGGCAAACTGCCACTTTGTGACAATTTCCTCTTAGTCTCTTTGTCCACACAAAATCTCAGATTTGAGAGTGACATCTGGGTGGTATCCTCAGCAATGTGTAACTAAACCCCATAAACATGTAAATATAGTAAACAGCATGCAAATACTGAAGTAAAATACTGTCTGGTAAAAAGTTGAAGGGTTTAACATTATGATGACTATATTATAAATGGTAGCTATTATAGAACCTATTCTAAATCAAAATTTCTCTGCAAGTACAGCATAACTATACACCTAAGAACAACTAAAAGAAAATACTTTTTTTCTGATCAACAATATTCTTACTTCCCCAATTTAAATAAACTTTATTTACGCTATTCCTCATGGGTTTTATACTCTCCACCTGATTTTGAATATATTTGTATTTCCCCTTTCTTTAGTATTTCAGTTTTCTGTGTTTCCATAGCCTAATTCAAATTCTGATCATCTTATTAATAAAAATTAATTTCAACATCACAGAATGTTCTCCACTGCTAGACAGCTACCTTCACATGTCAGCGGGCTGCTGAGCTCCTTTCTCATTCTTTCCTGTCAGTTTTAGGCATCTCAGTAAACTATGATTTCAGACTTCTAAAACAAACTCCAAAGCTGAATCACAATATGGAACACCCCAGGTTTCTGTATCATTATGCTTCATTGAACCAAAAGTATGCCCTTAGGCAAATATATGTAAACCTTTATGAGAAAGAAGACAAACAAAAGAAGCAGAGGGTGGGGGAGGAAGAAGCAAGCAAATATAGCTCTACTTCACTCATTCACTCAAAGGTCACAGACATCTTTCAGCTGCAGACATTTTTGTAACAGACTATGTGCCCTGCTATCACAAAAGACTCCATGAAATAATCCTATTCACAGTATTTTCAATATTAAATTCCCTCATGCTTAGAAATATTCCTGAAACATACAAGCTATATTTGATCATCGAAAGTTTATACCTGTTTGCTCTTGTGCAAACATGTTTTACCTTAAATCATCCTTTTCTCTGGTGTTTATTTCTGGAAGCCAAAATATATCCTCTCTCAGATTTTACCTTACAAAACTTTCTCTGCTCAATAAGTTGCCTTCAATTGAATAAAGTTTTCATCCTTCTGGTCACCTCACCTATTTAAAAAAAATATGTCTATAACTATATATAAGATTCAATATAGGATTTTAGCAATACCTTGTAAAATGTTATTGCTATTTCCTTTTTTTGTAACAGAAATAATTTTCTGATAGAGCCTGTGGTATGTTCCACCCTTCACCTCTTCCTGTTCTGTCCTTAATACTCTAGTCATTCTGTAATTGCTCAGAATGTTAATTTCTTTGACTTTGGATCTTTTGAAGTAGAAAAATCCCATTTTATAGCAGATTTTTTTTTTAATATATAAATGGCTGATCACCCATATTTCGGCCTATTTCTAAGATGATCTAATTCTTTTATCAGACATTCTGAACTATTTCTGTATTAGTATTAACTTCCAATTTTCTATCATGAGAAGATTTCATGAGTACCTTATGGCTTTTTGTGAACATCAATAAAAATCAAATTGCTTTCTCAAATATCCCATAAGATAAAGGTAATTAATGGATAAAATCTTTTGGGTTTCCAAAGGTTTGAAAAGGTTATTGCCAAATGCTTTTGAAGAAACTGATCAGCAATGACATAAAAGAGCTTTGCAATGTTAAATTATTTAGAGAAAGATAGGAGATGAAGGTATGAAAAGTCAGTTCTCATAGGAAAGAGAGGTCAGCTACTGATGACCACCAATCACTGAGTAATTGACGATAAGTTACACTGACATGACTTGTGAAAATATTGATATATAGTTTAGCAAATCTGACAAAGTGAAAAAGTTTGCTGGTGACAGTTTATTCTGGATAGAAAGGATAAAGTCTGGTTGTAAGTAATTGCAGAAGGAACTAGGAACTAGTAGAAACTAGTTACTAAAATGGCAGATGAACTTAAATATGAATAAAGATAAGATTAAAAGCAATAATAATTGTCTTTACAATTCTAATGAAAAAATTTAATTAACCAGTCTAACTTTTCATAAAAATTATCAGCTCTGAGCTGACAATCAACCACTTATAAGCATGGTTAGGGGTTACAAAAGCAGTTATCACAAAAATCATTAGCTTGATATTCAGGAGTATCCATAAAAGCAAATCAGGATATTAGAAGATAGTGAAAAAAAAAATAGAAAGTGTTGCACTTTTTCCATGTACAAACCCAATATTATCTTGCATTTTCAGTACTATGTAAAATTCTGTTTCATTCTTTGTTTCATTCTCCTCAGTAAGAATAAAATAACAATGGAAAAGAGGATGGAAACAATATCAAAAGTATATCAGAAATATACCAAAGATCAAAATCTTAAGGAAATGCATCATAAATATTTTAAATGCAAATATGTCAAAGCCCCTCCGAAGCTCTGGCTAGCTCTGGACGGCACGATGCTCGACGCTGCCCACCCAGGTGCCCCAGAGGGGTCACACGACGTGTGGGTTGGATAACAACTTGCAGCGCTGACTGCCCGGCCTTGCGAGCCCCTGTTCACTGTGGGGGTGGAGAACCACAGAGAGGATGAAGGCGAAGGAGAAAAGAGGGATCTTGGCTCCGGGACACAGTTAACAACTCTGAGCCTATTCAAGGGAATCCAAGGAGCAAAGAGGCAAGATAATGGTGTGCAACAGTTTAAATACAGAGCCAGAATGGAAGGAGGGAACAAGGCAGCACCCAATAGGAGAGCAGGTGGGGAGGAGAAAGGGCGAAGGCTGGGGATGACCTCAAGGGTAAGGGACAAATGGCAACAGAGGGCAGAGAAACGGGGGTCACATGGGCCAATGGGACATCAAAGATTAAGGGAATTCCAGGGGGGTGGACACTTCAGGGAATTGGCCCATGTGGGGAGTGACAGGGAAGGGTCTGGAACAAGGGGAGGGGTTGGGGTAACAGAGAGCAAGGGGGATGGAACCAGGGGAGGGGTGGCTGTCGAGAGAAACCAATTTTGAAAATTAACAGGGGGGGTCGGGCAGAACAATAACTGAGGGCAAAAACAAAATTAGGGGCTGCCACACAAATACATGTTGCAAAGAATTTTTGTTTACAAAAACTGAGCAACATAATCACACTAAAGCAAGCAATAATTATACCAGCAATCATAGTCTAGATTAATATAGAAAACATCATTAATAATAGTACTTTTTGTTGCTGTATAATAAAATTTAAAATATCTTTCCTCCTCTCATATACTCATCCCTATAAAGTCCATCTAAGACCTAAGGTCTGTGTCACCAATCTTTCTCAAACAGAGAAGGGTTGTAATAACAGGAAATTACCAACATCCTGAAGGGCATGCCCCTTCTTCTTCAGTGTTGACATCCATCTGGGGACTATTTTCTGTGTTTTCTAATAAGAGTTCTCTCCTCATTGGTTTCAGTAAGCTTACCCTCACCTGGCAAAGGATTGACAAAACTGACAGCTCCAGCACTGCCCTGCCACCTGTCCTAGGTTAAAATGTAAAAATATGCCAGAAGGTCTGTATTCTATCTCCATCTTCATGGACTGTTAAAACCAGGAAGGGCAGTATTTTTCCTTGCCTCCTCCCCTGGACTATCTCCTGTTAATGGACCATCAATGCCTTGCCCCATGAGTCATAGATAACTCCCTCCGGGAGCCATTCCTGTTTAATGGGCAATTAAAGACCCACCACATGACTCATAGAATGACATCAGCCCATTGTAAGATGCTCCACCCAGAGGGAGGAGCCAAGCATTCCACCTAAATATAATCTGGGAATTCGGACAGAACAGGCATCTGCCTTCTACTGGATTCCCAGAGGAGCAGCCTTGTCTCCCACTAAAATCCCAGAGGAAGGACCAGACCCTTCCACATCACCACTGGACCATTGGAAGAAAACCCCACTCTTCTACAGAATCTCTGCTTCAACAGAACCATCTGTCACTCCAAGAGGACTACTGAGCCACCATTCAAACTGGAGTGCTACCAACACCCTGACTGACAGGGTATCAGGTTGTATTCTAACTGTCAGGTTTTGGGGTTTTTTTGTTTAATATTGCATCTTGTTCTAATTTTCCTATTAGGTTGTAGTCTGTTGGGTTTTGTTTTACTTTATTTTGTTTATACATATTCAAGAACTGTTATTCCTATCCTCATATCTTTGCCTGAGAGCCCCTTTAAATAATTTGGAGGGAGGGGGTTTACATTTTCTATTCCAAGAGAAGCTCCTGACTTCCTTGGAAGGCACCTGTCTTTCCAAAACCGAGACAGCGCCTGAGACACATTCAGCCCGCATACTGTTGTATCAGCCTGCCCTTGGTTTTTCCTCCAATCCCCTGCCCTGTCCAGCCATTCCAGCTCTATATCTGACACCAGTTAACCTCATCAGGCCTATTCTGACCCATATTCTGGATGATGTCTCAACATTGTGTCATCCCTCCCTGCCACCGTCAACCTCTAAGGACATCAGCCTTTTTCTGGCTCTGATCACCATGGCTAGCTGTAACAAGCTAAAAAATCTCAGCTCAATAAATTTCATTTAAATAAATGTGTTGCCAATTATCAGTTTTTAATTATTTGATAAGGTAGGGAGTAATGAAATATTTGGGGAAATGCCTTCCCTTCCTCTTGTGCAGACTCAGCTTCTGTCCAACTCTTTCCCTTTCCTTGTCTCAATTGCTCTTGTTTTCGCCATACACTGCACTTAGTCCCTCCAAACCCTTTTGATGAAGAAACAGGCAATGCAGAAGGTTGGGAACAGTACGCAGAGATTTCTTTCTGCAACTACTTCTTGTTTCATACTGCTCCCCTGCTCTGGCATGGGTTATCTCTGGGCCACAGCACCTTCAGAGGTGTCCCTGCCCCAGCACAGATAACACAAAAGATGCAATCACTTGTCCATCACGAAGCACTTCCTTTCAGGGGTTCATCTCTTTACATGTTCCCAAAAATTTCTCTTTCCTCTCATTTCCCTCATTTTTTCTCCCCTTTCTCCAAATACTCCTCTTCACATACTTTCTCATGTATCCCATTTTGAGTGTCCTCCTGTGTCTCCTGTGTCCTTGCATTTCCTGCCCCCAGCAGCTGCCATTGTTCCTCAAACATGCCTGAAAAGAAATGACATGTGATCCTATGTTTGGTTAAAGTTTTGGGGCATCATGGGCATACCCACCTCCATCTAGAGCTGTCTGGAATCCACTGGGGGCAACAGAGGACAGTTCACACACTCCTTTCACAGGGGACACCCTGTGGTCTCAGCTATCAAACCCTGGTTTTTATGCCCAGTACATCAGGGTTTCCATGCCCACTCCCTAGCTGATGGGACACACACCTGCTGGTGAGGATTGTGTCCTGCCAGCCCTGTGGTGAATCCTTATGTCTAATACTTTCCCAGACCCTAGGCAGCCAGTGGTGTCAACTATGCTATGAGACTAACAAAAATTATTGGGTTTTATGCAATGACTATGTAGGTTGTATTACTTCTACCGTACCAGGAATTCAAGGAACTGAAGTTAAAACAGGTGTGTTGAGTGGCCAGTTGATAAAAAAAAAGCCAAAATGAGCTGAGGCTAGCTCCCTGACACACTTCTCTGTCACTTCCTTAAAAATTGTGTGACCCTTTACTCAGAATTACAAAAAAAAACCTTTTATTCAATGAGTTACAGTAAAAGGACTGACTATGTAACTCATTTTTTTGCCAACATGAAAACTCAACATTTAGAAAATGTTTCAGAAATATGGTTTTATCTACCATCAGAAAATGATCGATAAAACAGAGTGGATGGAGCTTATTCACTCTGTCTTAAAACAATGTTTAAAATGTATCAGTAAGGTATTAACAGGATATTAAAAAAATGCATTTCTTCATCAACTTCAGTGCAAGAAGCTAAATTTGCTACACGATACAGAAAAGATCAAAAAATTGCTAAGTCTGAAAGTGTCAAGACCTGACCACATGCTACAGATTCACTGAAAGCTATGAAGCAGACTCTTTCTCTGAATTAGAAAGTTCAGAGCTGAAAAGGGATAGAATATGGGTAAGCATTAAGATGAAGCATCGTATGCCGGCTGTGTTCTTATTCTGCCCTACTTAAATATAAAGTCAGTATTGAAATGGTACATTTATGAGAACATGGACATCACTCACATCTATCACCAATATTCACACATTCCTGTGTTCTAAGGCTAATAACTAGGAAAACTGCTTCATACAATTCTGTCTAATATAACAATCTCATCTTCAGTATTCACACTCAAATCTTTGTTTGAAATATCAAGTTCCTGAGGTCAAAACTAGGTAATTTATAATTCCACAGTAACTCAGTCCATCAGTGTCTGATTTTTCTTTCCTTATTCCGTACTTATTGACACAAATAAAATAGAATACACAAATTCTTCAGCTGAGAGAAAAATTTTCTTTGTTGTACTTGTATGTTGTCTATTAAGATGGTTTTTTCCTTACAAGTAAGCTCCAAATATATTTCTAATTTTGACCTAATGAAATTTCATATATTATCCATATTCACAAATTTTTCCCTCTTTTTAAATAAGAATCCTAGAACCAGACTTTTGTTTATTCTTTTATATAATTTAAACTGAAACTTTATTTTTTGTATCATATAAAAGGAAACACTTTAATATATTTCAGTGAAGGCATACTGTCTTCCTCCATCTTACATATTTATTATTTGCCAAAATCAAAATGAAGGTATCATAATAGTTTCTCATAACTTTTCTGGAGGAAGTGAATTTTGCAATATTGATAATGTATAGGACATTGTATCTTATTTTATTTATTTCTATCCACTGTCTCTGTAATGCAGTTAAGTGGGATCTAATGATCAATGTCAAACTGTTTAGTGTGCATGTTCTCTCAGTTTCTTCACTCATATGTAGAATTCTCAAATAAACAAATATTCATTTCCAGAAACAAAAAACAGAGTAAAGACAGCTAAACTTCTGAGACTATCCAGAATTTTGTACTCAGTATATTGTTCTTAATTTCACTCATATTTAGTCTACTTCAACGTTTGTCCATTTTGAAGAAATATTTTGATTGTATTTTCTGTTAGATCATAGAATCCTGGAATCATGGAATATTTTGGGTAGAAAGGGGCCTGAAATATTATCTAATTCTAATACTCCTGAAATGGGCAAATGGGAAGACTGGCCGGGCATCCAGAACTTCTCTGGGCAACATGTTCCAGTGCCTCACCACAATAACAGCAAAGAATTTCCTCCTAAGATCTAATCTAAACCCATCCTCTTTCAGTCTGAAGCCATTCCCCCTTGTCCTATCATTACATGCCCTTGTCATAAGTGTCTCTCCACTCTTCTTATAGGCCACCTTTATTTACTGGAAGGCTGCTGTAAAGTTTGCCCATAGCCTTCTCTTCTCCAGGCTGAGCAACCCCAACTCTCTCAGCCTCATGAGAGATGTTCCAGCCTTCTGATCATCTTCACAGACCTCATCTGGACTTGCTCCAGCAGATTCCTGTCCTTTTGCTGGGGACCCCAGAGCTGGAGCCCTCCAGATGGAGTCTCATAAGACCAGAGTAGAGGAGAGAGTCACCGACTGGTCACATTTCTTTAATTGTCTCCCCAATCTGCTCTAGGATTGCTCTGACCGAAGTGCAGGACTTTACCCTTGGCCTTGTTGAACTTCATTAGGATCACACAGAGCCACATCTAAAGCCTGTCAAGGTCCCTCTGAATGGCATCCCTTCCCTCCAGTGTGTCACCACACAGCCTGGTGTCATTGGCAAACTTGTCCCGCTCTCCATGTCACTAAAAGAGTTATCAAACAGTGTAACACCCAATACTGACCCCTGAGAAATGCCACTCATTGTTACTCTCCACTTGGATATCAAGTCATCAACTGTAGTTTGTTTTGAGTCCACCCATCCACCCAATTCCTTATCCACTGACTTCTCCCTCTGTCACATCTATGTCTCCTCAATTCAGAGACAAGGGTGTAATGCAGGAAAGTGTTTATTCATGCAAGCATCCTGTCTTTTTTGCCTGACTTGGCTTTGCTGGGGTGTATTGCTCCTCAGGAGCCATCCCACCATGTCTCTACACTGCCAATAAGGACATAGCCCTATAGATGCACAGCTATCTCTAACTCCTCTTATTTTTTCCCCATGTTACATCCATTTGTATAAAAGCATCTGTCCTCAAATGACTTTGTGATGCTTGTATCCCCAAATCATGTGACTGTTTGTGCTGGATGTTGAGTTCTGTGTCTTTAAGACAGGCTCCGAGAGCAAAGCGGGAGAAAAAGAAACGTAAAGTTTTGTTATCAGAAACCTGTACTTACTCCCCTGCATTCTTCGGCGGGACAGTGCTTTGGCAGTCGGCCGGAGAGCTCTCTCTCTCTTTCGCTTTTTAGTTAGTTAGCTAGCTGAGGCAGAGAAATTCCCTGGATTGTGGTTTTGTTCTTGGAACTGTTTTTGAACCTGCCCTGGACTGAAAACCCAGAAGAGGACTGGGAGTCCCCCACCTGTGGCCCACCAGGGCCTGGCCCAAGCAACAGCATTTTCCAGAGCTGGAGGGACTGAGCAACCCACGAGAGGGACTTTTTTGAATTTGTCATCTTCTTGGAGTAGTGAGACATTTTGTTGTTTTAGTATTGTTCATTTTGTGCTGAGGAGTGCTTTGACCGTTGAATAAAACAGGTTTTTTTCTCACTTCTCTCTAAGGAAGTTTTTCCCGGACCTGTTGGGGGAGGGGACGCTTGAGTTGGCTTTTCTGGAGGAACCCCTTTAGAGGTTGTCTCCAAAAATTTGTCCAAACCAGAATAGCATCTAAGTTGGGTCCCCACTAAAGGTTTTTACACTGAAAAGGTCTGAAAACCTTAAAATAACTGCCTAACATTTCAGCAGATAGGCAGTAGCTAATTGGGGCAGCCATCTGCTACAGTTTAATCCAAGGTGTAATTTCTGGATATACGTTGATTTCCACCAAATAGATATTTGGTCTAGACAACATCAGTTTTCAACACATCAGTGGCCTATGCACCTTGCTGTCGTATTACAATCCAAAAGGCTATTAATCTTTTTCACCAAGTAGTTGTAAATAGTCTAATGCCAAAATAACAAAGGAGAACTAAGAAAAAAATAACCATATGAATTTAAAATTCTTCAAATAATTTTAAACTGATCTTACAAAAAGCAAAGCAAATGATGTATGGTTTAAATAGTTCACTAACAGCTTCTGTGAATATATCTGTCTTTCTAACTACAAATTAACCTTCAAAATTAATGTGGTATTTGTAGTATAACTCCCTTTCACTCTTGTATTACTCAAGTATTTTTCCTACTCATCCTTCTGGAATAGAGGTAACATCTCTGAAGAAAAGTCTGTCTTATTTTTCAATTGTAATTTTTCTTTCAACCTTTTTATTAACATGTGGGTATTTCCCCAGTGAGGATAAATGTTATTGTTGGTTCATTTGGTTTTATATGGTAAGGATTTTTTCCTTAACAGAGTGAAAGAGAGACACAGTTGATTAGGAGAGAACACACACTTGATTAGAACAGAACAACCTATTTTGCTAATGGGCACAAGGTTGGCCAGACTAATTTTCACTTTAAGTAGAGCCTTTCTCTGCAATCACTTTATTGAGTAAAGGCCAACTCAGTAACAAAGCTGGGCTATTAATAAAAAGTTGTTCTTCTAAAGAAGTTTGTTCTACACATGATGTCTCAGCAATTACTTTCCAGAAGGCAGTCATTCTGTGGATTTAGCCACACGCATAAAGCTAACAACTTAATCTCAAATTGAAAATCTATCTATCACCTGGAATATTAGAGTTCAAATCCTGAATCCATCAACAGAAATGTAGGCACTGTTTCTTTAGTACTATATGATCAGTGATCCTTTTTGACCCATCTCTGTTAGAGGTAGGACCCTATTTTTGTTTGGTATGAAATTTTTTCAGAGCACTATACTTAGAAAAAATTATAAAAAGCTGACATTTCAGAGGACCACTTCAAACAAGCAAATAGCATTCAGGAAAATGTGTTGGTTTGAAACATGTTGATTTAGAAACAAGTCCACAAATTCCTCACAGAGAGAGGTGTCTTGAATCAATATCAAGTAAGCATGAGAAGGCAACCGTATCATGTAGAAAAAAGCAAAATGGAGCTATGTTTTATTATTCCAAAATTTAGTCATATTACTCAGAACTTAGTGAAAAAATCTTTTCCTGGTATTATTTTTTTAATAGAGTTAATTAAATAAAATTCAGAAAGAATCTTAGTAGCAGAGAGAATAACTCAGTTTTCCATCCTTCTGAAATAGTCTAGCCACTAGTTTTCAGTAGTTTACTTAGTTTTCACTTCCTTAATTTCTTCTCCTTTTTTTCTCACTTTACCTCTCATTCTTTCACCATAAATCTTATATTCTTAAGTATGTAATGACAGATTAAACTGGAAAGTTGGAAATCACCCTTCTTTTCACATATGTCTTTATTCTTCCCTTTCACAGTTCTCCCACAGTGCAGGCTGATTAAAGCATTAAGTTTGGAGACGAAAGTGAATCTGGGTGTCTGAATTCCCTCACTCTGAAAAGATCAGTGGTCTGTCAATAGCATGTTTTGAGACAGTTTTCTGTCAATCCATGTAATAAGGCAGCCTTCATTCAAGGAACTACACTATAAAATAATCTCCTAAAATAAAAAAATATTAAAAAGAACAGTCACAAATACATTTTCACATTAATGTTCTCTGTTATCAGACAGAGAAGAATATAGACATAAGAATATAGACATAAGAATACCTCCCACACTGAGCCATTAAGAGGATTTAAACAAATGGAGATCTGAATCACTGATTAACTACATATGTAAGTGTGTATTCGTCTGTCAAAGGACATTCCAGCAACGCCCCAACATAGATGAAAGCGTGTAGGAATTAAACATTGACACTTTGGTTCCCATGCACCACTACGTGGCAGAATTCTTTGGTCTGAGTTAGCTGAGTTAAGGCAGAGTTTACATGAAAAACAGTATTCATGTATGCTCCTTAGAAAACTGCCTAATTAATTACACATAAACTAAGAAGACACATAAATAAGAAGACATATCAAATCCTTGCCCAAGGAGTCAGGTGACACATTTTTCCATTACCTGCACAAAGTAAAAAATTATTTTTGAAGTAAGAGAGCTAAACCAACCTTCATGTATTCCATATCTTAACAATCACCCAAGATTGTCAGGATATAGAATACAATTTTTGCTTGACTTACAAATAATTGAATGCCTATAAATACCACTGAAAGGTAAGGCATTCTAAACAAAGCTGATTTCCTTTTGAAATTAGCTCAATAAAAATACTTACCTTTACAAATATAACTAAAATCAATGGAATACAGAACAATGTGCTCACTTCAAAAACAACAGACATAGGTTTACAGTCCTCCAAAAACAGATAAAGAAGGAATGGCATCAATCTTTACAGACAGTCTGTTCTTTACAGACAAAATTAAAATGCATACAAATAGAAACAAACAAGTATGAAGTGCATATATTTACTAGACTGAAGAACACCTGTCCTCAGATATCTTCTTTCCTGTGGATTATTACAGACTCCACAGACAATTTGATATAATTTTTTGTTAGTTTTCCGGTTTTCTTCTCAGAAAAAAAGACGTCTTCATCCAGTATTTGAATTTTAGGTACCACATATTTACAAAAATGATTAAACTTTGTGATGCAACAGGGGATTACCATAGGAGGAATGTTCATTTAATATCTTATTATGGCTAGGCAATTTTGATTGAAAAGGCTGTTAAACCTTTGGATTTGTGGGTGAGTATACAAGTTGAAAATTTTTGATGTCTTAAATTTTCTCAAAGTACTGATTTTCTGTCAGCCACATTGCCACAAAAAATCTATCTTACTTACAAACACACAAAAAACCCCATACATTTTTTTCCAAAAACACCCATATGGTAGGTGATGAGATCAAATCCAAAACTAGTCTTATTCTTCTAAAAGTGACTAGCAGTACCTAATGACAGTTCAAGTCCAGAATCATTCCTCCATAAAAACTACACTCAGCAGTTTTTGTAGATGTCACAGGCTGTTTGATATACGAGCTTCTTTTTAGATGGTTATAACTCTTCTTTTTTTCTTCTTTTCTCTTTTCTTCTCTTTTCTTTTCTTTTCTTTTCTTTTCTTTTCTTTTCTTTTCTTTTCTTTTCTTTTCTTTTCTTTTCTTTTCTTTTCTTTTCTTTTCTTTTCTTTTCTTTTCTTTTCTTTTCTTTTCCCAGAGGAACAGTCTGACTATCAGTCTTCTATCTTAGGCCAACAGAAATCTGAAATGAGACTACACAGCATTGTTAAATAAATGGTTCCAAAGAAAGCCCAGCAGAAAGTGATTACACATTCAAGAAAATATAGTTGAGACCATCTTTCTAAAACATAAACAGAAGAGTTTTACAAATTCCCTGGGTGACATGAATTCAGAAGCAGAAAAAGTCTGGCAGATATTTCAGGCATAAACCTAAAGTGATGTTTATAGAGATGCCATCAGAATATTAAGAATGTTTTTTATTTGAATAGTTCTTCAAATTAACTGATTTTTGTTTCAGTCATTAAAGAAATGTAAAAGATGCAGAGCTTTTCACCCCTCTCCTTTCACCTCATCTTTTCCTTCTCCTAATTGCTAAAGGTTGCCTCAATCCCTTCAGCCCTTCAATGAGTCAGTGGTGAAAATACTTAGGCAGTGTTTACAAGTGGTTTGTCTCTGTTGCTCCTTCTGTCTCACACTTTTCCTCTAATCTCATGTTGGTCCTTCAGGGACTGCAAGTTAAATACCTTCTTCAGTGCCTGGAAAACCTCTTACTCCTCCTCTTTTTTGTGACTGTGGTGTTCCCTCTGTTGTTTCTCACTCTGCGTTCTCTCTGCCTGTTTGGAATCTTCTCCGCCCTTCTTAACTATGCTTTCTTAGAGGCACCACCAGTTTGACTGATGGGCTTAGCTGTGTTCTGTGGTGGTTCTTCTGGAATCATCTGGAATCACTGGACTGGATCCAAGACTGATCCCTAGGGGACACTACTAGTATTCCCTCGACTGGCTGGTGATGATGTACCTGATGCACCCCAGAACACACTCAGTCCTCCTGGTTTCCAGGTCACTGCTGACTCATGTTCAGCTTTCTGTCAACCAGCATCCCCAAATCCCTTCTGGCTGCACTGTTTTTCAGCAGCTCATTCCCCGTCTATACATACCCCCAGGGTAACCCCATCCCAGGTGCAGAATCCAGCACTTTCACTTGATAAACTTCATGTGGTTGCTGATTGCTCAGCCCTCTGATTTGTTGAGGTCTCTCTGCAGGGCCTCCCTGCCTTTGAGGAAGTCAACAGCTCCTCCCAGCTTTGCATTATCTGCAAACTTGCTTAGTATCCCTTCCAGTCCTGTGTCTAAGTTGTTTATGAAGATGTTGAAGAGCACAGGGCCAAGGATGAAGCCCTGTGGAACCCTACTAGTGACAAGTTACCAGTCTGATGTCACCCCATTCACTGTAACCCTTTGTGAGCCAGCTGCTCACCCATCCCACCATGATGTGTTTATCCAGCTGCATGCTGCACATTTTGTTCTGAAGCATCCTATGAGAGACAAAAAGCTTAACTGAAATCCAAAAAGATTATATTAGCTGGCTTCCTTGATCATCTTGATGGGTTAAGTTCTAGGTCATCACTTTTTATCACAAACCCTCTTTATAAGAAGTTTAAGATATAAGTTGAAGCTAAGGGAGTGTTCTCTCATTTTTGTCAACTTTCATATTTTTAATTTCTTTGTCATATTCACTAAGTGATACCTTGTTTGAAAGTATTTTGTAGTGCTCTAGAAAGACTTAAAAATATTTTATTTCACTTGCTCCCCAGATGATCATTAATGAGCCATAAAATAATTCAAAATACTACAAATTGGTAGAATATCTTTTAATCCTTTCCAAGGCAAAACCACAAGATGTAATTATTCTCTTAGCATTACGAGTGTCTGATTGCTAGCAGTCTCACATCTCTAGATGCCTGTAATTATCCACTGTAATTTGTTAGCTCATTTGATTAATTCAGAGAGACTATGTTTCTTCTCATACAGAGATTTATGTAATGGTATGAATCTCTTACTTCACACAGTATACTAATTGCTATATTTTGGGTTGTGTAACAGTATAACAACATTTGAAAAATCAGTAAAAACATTACTCTCCCAATCCAAAGACAGAATAATTACTCTTACAAATTAACTAGCCCTGTCTCCCATGAGTGAAGAATCTGTCTAATTAATGGTCAGTTCATGCATGAAAAATTAGTATCAGCTGTTCAAACATTATTTGAACAGTTTGCAGTAACTGATATAGTTTATCTGAATTTTAAATGGAAAACAATGTCATTGAAACTGTAAAATATATTGAGCATGCCATTTAATAAATACAATTTATAAAAAGTACTATCAGAAGCATAATTCAGTGTAAAACAGAAGCAGAGAATGTATTAGACCCTAAAATCATAAGCATCACATATTGTATTTTTCTTACTGATGTATTGGGCTTTTAGCTTATAAAAGGTTCCAATTACATAATTTCAATGTATATTCAAGAAAATTTAGCAAGTAAGTGTAGGTATATATGCTTTAATCAGTACTGAGTTTTTGAAGAATTAGGTCGAGATACATAAAAGATATTAGAGATTTAGTTACACACAGGGCAATTTAAACAGAATTGGAACATCAAACTACAAACTGCTTTTTAAAGTTCCATGCTTACATATTTATCTATCAAGTAAAGTAGGTTTCCTCTCTTTTGGGGGAGCTAGTCAGTGCTTTGGTGACTATTTTATCCCTACTTATTTGATAAACCAATTGTTAGAAAGCTGCATCAACTGTTTGACTTTTTTGTGTTATTATTTCATTTTCCCAGCCAGTTTACATTTTCTCAGCCAGCAAATAGTCTGAGAAGAAGTCTAGAGAATCAAACCCACTTTTAGCCTTCTGCTGTGGGACAATCACTATTTAGTTACTTAATGCAAGCCAGAAAAAAATGGGTGAACTCCACTTAAAACAGGTGGTTAGGTGTACCTGACCCTATAAACCTCGGGGGCTATACTTCGAAAGCCCTTGGTTTATTAGGGCGATACAAGGATGAGGAACAAAAGGACGCTCAATTCTTTCTGCTGAATTCTGTTTAATCCAAGTCCATTGTTAGGCAGAGCGTGGGGGAAGGGAAGGGTGCAGGCAGCCCGCCTACCAGCAGAAAGGAAAAGAGGCCGGGTCCAGGTGAGTTCTGGGTTTTTGTCCCCAGGGACAGGGGGACCCTGGGAAGGGACCCCTGACCAATGGGACTACAGGAACAAACTACCTTTCAGGGATAGGGGTGGGGGGAAGAGGGGCCGACCACCACGGGTAGTGTGGGGGAAATACAGCTACTTAGTGCAACCATTATATAAATTTAGTGCAACTAGAGAACCCCGTGTAAACATCAGATATAGTTCACCACAACAGTTAGGCATATACTTTTAAGAGGATTCTACTAGTAAAACTAAATTGTATCTCTGACATTTAAGATGTTCTAACCTGTATAAAAGCAGAAGGTAGTTAGATACATATATATATAATAATTAGTAGTGGTCCAAATGTGTAATGACCGCTCCATCAACCGTAAGTTTTACTTGGTCAGATAAGTAGTGTCAATTCTTTTCCTGAGAATATATCACATTTTATTTAAAAACATACAGATGTATCTATCAGAGTTGAAAGAGAGAAAACAATTTTTTTTTCTTTGTAAATAGTTTTGACTTTTTATTTTCAGGAGAGAAAATTAAAGAAATACTCAGTAGTTGCTATTATTAAGAACCATTTGTTTCACTTTACGGAGACATTAGAGAGAACAAATATAATTTTTCATATGGCTTGCTTCATGTAACAAAAATGGTACATAAGCACACAAGTAGATATAAATATAGAAATTTTTATTAAAAATTTAATTGCAGTTAGATGTCTAGGAAGTATGTAAAGAAAAATAATGATTGTCTTCTGCTAGAGATGATTAGTTAAACAAAGTTGTAGGTTTTAATTATGTCACTCAAGTAAAATTCCTTAAATCATTTTTGTGCCAACATCATGATTACCATTACCTCTAGTCTTTTCTGAGAAATATTGTTAACTTATGCAACTATTAGAAATATGGTTAACAGCTATCACTGAGCCCTGAAGTGTGCGTGTGACAAAATCCTTGAGCATTTCCTAGTGAGGAAGAGCAGTGTTTCACACAATGACTTTTAAACTTGTCATTAGCTCAGCTAGGGATAAACAGTTATTTAATACTTGCAATAAATCTCAAATTAAAATTGCAATTAGTACTTTCAAATAAAAAAATACAAAAATTTGGCTTGTTGGAAATATAGACAAACACTTACTTATTTGGATAAAACAAAAAAAAATAAAGTGCAAAGGGAGAAAAAATTGATATTAACCCAAATAACTTTCAGAGTGAGAAATTAATTACAAAGACATTCAGATGGGGAAACCTTTACAAGGGCTGAAGGACTCATATAATTTTCTTCTCCAATTCCAATTAAATACATACCAACTTATCACACGAAACTTGAGGGGAAGCATATTATGCATTCATATTTATTCAGCTGGTATATGTGCCTAAATGTGCATTGGCTAATTCTTAAAATTTTTTTTCCTTTGAGCAAAGAATCCTAAAATGTAGTTAAATGGAACATTTTTGACAGTGATTAAAACAGGCTGCTTCCTGATATTTAAAAAACACAGAGGTGAACTTATGTTCACACTGCCACAAAAAACATGGGTTAATTTTCTGATATTGAGTCCAGGGAAATATCTCATATTTGTTGCCTCAACTGAGGCGTGACGACCTGGTTCAGGAACAGCACAACAGTGAGCCCCAGGCATCTCGGTCCATGAGCTCACTAACACCAATGTGGTAGACGGCTAATGGCAATTTATTAGCATGTTACAGGGGGTTATATAACTTAGGTTTACTGCGTCACTTCCTTTTGCTTGCATAACTGCTCAAAGGAGGGTCCTACCTTACCCGTACAACCCAAAATCTTCCGGTCACATCCCTAACTCCCCACAATCCCCCCCCCCCCATGATTAACAATAAAACATATAAGGCATAAATGTAATAGAAAATGCAAAAGATGTTAAAACTAACTTAATAAGTCATAAAAGGTTATATAACATGTTAGTAACTAGCGTGCTTCAAAGCAATTGCTGGCGGTTAACAAGGAAAATGTAAATATTTTCCAAACGGCTCTAAAAAAAATGACACTACTTTGTTTAAATTGCAAGGCCCAAAAATCAACATCAGGAGTATTATCGCAAGAGGACCTACTAAAGTGGAAACAAGGGTGGCCAGCCATGGAGACTGGTTGAACCATGATTTGAACCATCCTTGGCAGGCCTTCCTTCCTCTTTTCCTCTGGGCTAGTCTTTCTCTCAGTTCGGCCACTGAATCTCGCACGACTCCGATGTGGTCTGCATAAAACCAGCATTCTTCTTTCAAGGCGGCACACAGGCCTCCTTGGTGCATGAACAAGAGGTCCAGCCCTCGTCTGTTCAGCAAAACTACCTCTGAGAGCGAGGAGACAGGTTTCTCTAGAAAGGAGATGGATTTCTCAGTTCTTTGCAAGTCCTCGTCAATGGTCATCTGCAGCTGGGAAAGTCCTTGGTGCTGGGTTACGAGGGCCGAAACACCTGTAGCTGTGCCAGTAGCTCCTAGACCGAGGAGCATTGCAATGGTTATGCCTGTTAGTACTTCCCTTTTGTGGAGCCGGTTGGGTTCTTCTAAAAGGTGATACATCTATTCCTCTTGGTGATACAGGACTCTGGGAACAATTAGAGCTTGGACACAAAAGTCAACAGATTTATCAAATTTTTGAGGAGCACACAGGGGCTGGCAGACCCACACTCCTGATGCGGATGGAATTGCCCACTTATCAATGTTTCTATTAGGCTCAATGAATTCAGTGCAGATATTGCCCCTCTGTCTTGCTAAGGCTGCATTGCCAAAGCACTTGCCTTGGCCTGTGACTTGACTTAGAGTAATTCCCCTCCAGGGGGTGTCCCACCTGCACTGGTGTGGGTTTTCTGCTGCTGAGTAGATAAAAGGAACATTAAGGGCAACGCCCTCATAAAAAGGGGGTTTTGCATCATAGCATAACCAACATGACTGTGCAAGGTTCGGGTTTGTTTGGTTCAATGACAGAAAGGTAGCGTTTAACACTCTAAGAAAAGGATTGTGAGGAACTGGATGAGCTAAAAAGCTAGATGGGGAGGAGGTAGACTTGTGCTTTAGGCACACTAGTTGTGGTCTCTTTCTTAGGGCCGCTTGCTGTAAGAATCAGATTTGGCCCAATTGGTCGGGATGCTGGCGGGAGGAGCCTGATAATTAGTATGTTTACCCAAATGTCACGAAAAGCACGGGTGATCACTGTCCACACTCTGCCCATGGCCCAACTCTCATGGGTTGGTTGCAAGACTGTCATTGTGTAGTGTCTGCAAGTGTGTTTCCTTCCATCTTGGGGAGTGTATATTTGCCTGTCTTTTCCAAATTTTGGTTCACGACAGCCATGGGGAGCATACTTGACTTGCAGGAACCTATCAGGTTGCTGCGGCTGCCACCTATCGCTTGTCACGATAGTTTCACACCCCCAATATCCACAGTATCCGTACCCTGGATAGTTACAGTAACTTTTACCTGGGTTGGAGGCAGTGCACCAATAGGTCTGATGCAGTGACGAATCCCCAAAACAGGGGAATCCTAGCTGTGGGGAAAATATGTCTTTTAGTTTAAACTCAAAGGATGGGCTGTCNCCTCTCGCCCGAAATATGTTGCAGGACCCACTTGAATGGCCAGTGATGGTAATCCCTTGCATTGGCTTCCCCGTTGCCAACCAACCCCAAAAGCAA
>VXBU01011264.1:86626-127440 GCA_013400315.1 Bombycilla garrulus | reverse complement strand
TAGCCTGAAGGGAATGTAAGAGATTTAATAGATTTTTTTTCTCTCTCTCTGCCTCAGGAAAGGTAAGGAAGACTTACATTTTAATTTTTACAGTTCCAGTTCCCTGACATCCTTTTATCAGCTACTCTCTTATAAGAGCAATTGCATCAGGCAAGGGTAGTTGCATCTGTTTTTCTACAGTGATTGTTAATTTGTAAGTTTATAACTCCACAGAACTCATTTTCATTTGCCACTTGTTGGAGTCAAAAATCTTATTCAACCATAAGACACAAAAATAATCTTCAAAACATCCTTGTCTGTATTTGTTTATGTGAACAGGGGTGTGCACATGTGTGAAAAAATCAGGCTGTGAGCCTCTTCCTTTGCTGTCTACCTAGACAGGAAAGGCTGTACATGTTTATTTTAAAATAAATACAGTAAAGCTAGAAAGCATTTTTAGAAAGATACTGCTGCCTCTGCCAACCTTAAATGAATGGTATTCTTTAAAGAGAACAATGTTGTTGTCAGATTAATATGGTTTGAGAAATCACCAGAGAATTAAATACCATCACTTTTAACACAATGACACATTACAGGTGTAGAAACACTGTCAAGTCAACCCACCTGCCTTGAATCTGCCATCAGGAAAGCAGCAGCAAAGCTATCTACTGATTTTTTGATAATTTCCACATAAAAGTATTTTTTTATTTTTTTTGTTCCAAAACCATCAGTGAGGATCAGAAGTGGTTTGTTACCTGAGAATTAATAAAGTTAATCTTAAAAGAACATGATAATAAAAATAACCTTAAAAGATGATAAAACTCTAAGTACCTTCTATGAGTTCAAAAGTTATTAGTCACCAAATCTAAATGCTAATTCTTGGAGCCAAATTAATAAGATGCATTCTTTACAAATTATATTTAGTTACTACATTTTGCTTTCATGCCTCTCCCTCCCTCTTTGCTTGCTCAGAACTCATCTAGTAATATATGTCATATGTGCAAAAAATGAATTAGCCTAACTCATTTCACCTCAGAAAATTAATTGCCTTCCTTTCTGTTGCCTTACAATACCTCTGGAACTTGCTGAATTATTGAGAAAGGTTAGGTCACTTGAACTCTTGTTCTCACTTAAATAATCTCTTTCAACATGAATACAGAAAATCAAATTAATAAGAACTCCTTTATAAATATATGTCATAGCAGAAATAAGATAGCTCAATGATTTGCAGAAAAGGTGCATGAGACTGAATGACTTCTTGAAGCCACAAATTGAATTTCACTGATATGGCAGTAGCTGCTTTTCCTTTCATTCCAATTCCAAAGGAGCAAGAAAGGTGACATGACAGAGAAACAGAACTTTAATATTAGGGAGAAGAAAAAAAAATACATTTTGCAACAGATAAACTTTCAGTAAAAAATACTAGTTCTTAAGACACGATAATTTCAGAAATAAGCTCCATAAAAGTTTACATAGGTGATTCATATGGGACTTTGTACAAATAAATGAATTATAGTGCTGAACACCAACCAACTAGCAGAACTTCTGGCTTAAGAAACTCTATAGTTCAGAAATAGAAGGTGTGTGACAAAATGTCATAAGAATACCATAATCCTTGTGCAGCAGTTTTGCCATTCATTTCTTTTCCACTGACAAGGTAAATGCACAAGATATGACAAGATATTGTCACCATTTATGCCACAAAAGTGCTTTATGATGTGGAAAAGCCAAGTTCAGATTTCCTTTCCACTTTTATCTCAGATGAAAAAACTGAGTTCTAAATAGAACAAAACACAAGCGATTTTGCGAGAATAGCTGAGAATATTTTCATTTTATCCTTTACTTTCCATGCAAAATAGATATATTTCAAAACAAAAGTTTGCTATGTTCCCAAAGACTCTCTCCTATATTTATTACACATTGACAGATACAGCTTTTCTAAATTGTCATATGCCTACCACGACAAGCAATTACAAAATTCACTTTGCTCTGATCCTGCTCTAGCACTTGGAATGTAAAATAAATTTTGGTCAAAAGTCATAAGAACCTAGTAACACCATGTGTAAATTTGTGCTTTTTATTCCTTTCTTTTTTTTTGCACAACAAAGAGCAGCCAACTATTTCTATGCTGAGAGAATACGATTACATACAAACATTCAAATTAGTCTTCTTAAGTAGATGAGATGATATACTTCTTTTTTTTAGAAATACTGTCTAAATAGTCAAAAATAATTTTAAGTCTGTGAATTGCCTGTAGTGCTTTATGTAAAGACCAATCCATAACAATTTTATTCAAGGAAAAAAAAAATAGAATATTTTTGTGATACCACAATGATAAGATAATATATCTTTTTATTAAAAAACCAAGTCAAAAAGCCCATTTGTTTTACTTTTCAGGTAACAGTGAAACAGATGTGTCAGTCATGCTCTATAAATAACATGGGTAAAGCTATCGGAAAAACTTATTTTCTGATTTTACTCAGCAGTGAATTACTACAGTTCCACTCATGCCTTTTCAACTTGCTCAAGATCTTAAAATACATATTTTATTATGTAAGAGTATGCATGTAAATTTATTATATGCAATAGATGTATATAACTAAATAAGTAGCTTCAAGAGTCAGAAAAGTCACCAATAAAATCCCCCTTAATTTGGATGTTTGTAAGAAAACAAATTGCTGCAAAGAGTCCGGTAGGAGATAGAGGAAATGGTTTTGCCAGTAGGAGTCTTTTCGATTGACTTCAGTGGACTTGCAATTTCAGGTGGCTACAGCAGCTACCCATTAATTTCAAGGCTGTGGGTTCTGAACCCACAAGATCCAACTGAACACATTCTTTTGTTATGTATAATTCTTTTGTTATTACAGCAATTTAAAAGATGAGGAGAATACAGGCAAACGTATTCAGTGCACAGATAGAAGTCAGTTGCTAATTCGTCTCACCTATGACATTGAACAGGCACTTGAGAGGTTGGAGAAAGATGAAAAAGAAGAGGTGCCTGGATTTACAATTGCAAATAAATTGTGTCCCACTAGAGAAAATAATGAATGTACAGCAGCTGGGGAAAAAAAGTATCAGTGAAGGTTCCCCACTAATTTGTGTCAAGGACTGTCACAAAGAATGTAAAGAGGAAAACAATAATAGCAGAAAAGAAGACTAATCACAATAACCCAAGAAAATGTTTATTCTACCATGGTCCATTTCACTTTGCCTTTACCTCCTCTCCAGATACACTGCTATCAGGTAGAAAACCCACTTGAATCAATCCACTTCATTTCTTCCAAAAAATTGCTAGTATCACACTTTGTATAATGTATTTTCCTCTCATAGCCCTAGCTGACCAGGAAAGCAAATGAGTAAGAATTACTTTTCACAGAATGACTGTTCCCTACAAATTATATTTTGGCACAGACACCTCACCATGCCAGCAATTTAGCACCTTCAGTCATGTCCTATGCATAGCAGCTAAAGAACAGAGGGACAAGCTATGCTGATGACAATGGAAAACACATACATTTAGCCTTTCGGGAGGATCAGAAGGACAAATTCTCAATGGCTGAAGAAATCTTTCATTGAGGAAGAAAAAAGCTTTCTCATACAAAATAATTCGTATTATCTGAAATTCAAAATAATCTTCATTTCTATTTACTGTTTGTTTCTCATAACTCATCTCTAAACACACTAAGTTATACTTCATTGTAAAAATAGTTCCAGTGAAGTTGCATCCCAGCACCATATTCCAGAAGAAAACTTGTCTCTAATTAGTTCTTTGGCTCTGATTTTCCTTACCCTTTGGGCCCCTCTAGCCATGATGAAGAGCCACACGCTACATTTCTGTTTTCAGTCTTTCCCTTTTGCTGCAACATCTTTACTTGCATGATTGTGAGGCTGCTAAATACCCTACTGAGTCATTTGCACTTGGTGACAAGAATAAGACTTTTGCATTCATAAACAATTATCACAAACCAAGTTAAAAATGAGTTTTCCAGATGTGATTTAAGCTACACAAATAAAAGCAAATTGTTCAAAATCTAGGTGGTTTGGCACTGTCATGACAGCAGCACAATGCAAACACACAGCCATGATAAATAGGACAGTGCTGAGCACCCTTAAATTGCATAAATTCTGCTGCCCTACCTAAACCTTTTCATGACTGACTGATGAATGGCAACTATCAAAGCTGAAGAATAAAAAAAAAGCTCCCGCTGAAGGATCATTTCTTCCAGCTGGAGGAGGGAGGCAGGGAAAGAGATTATCAGGCTAAGCCTAATCAAGCAAGCAAATTCAAATCCAAAAGCAAACTTCACAATGCCCTCTGTTCTATATACAAAAGAAAGGACAGAGGACAGGTCTTGTGAAACATCTTAATGATGCAGTTATCACTTATGCTGAACAGAGATACTATGCAGGCTGCTATTGTACCACAAATCCCCACTTGTGTAATAATGATGATATTCTTTGTCTCTCATTCCCATAGCACACAGAAAAATTAGCAGAAGAACAATTTCCAAAAATAACTTCAAGTACACCAGAAGACCTGTAGAAAATTAAATCATAATCTCATAAATAGCTAAGAAAATAATAACTTCTAAATCTACTTTCTAGTCAAGATGCTAAGTCAGGAGCTCAGCTTCCACTCCAGCTAAGTAGGAGCCAGCTAAGCTGGAACTGTGAAAAAATAGCTTCAAACTATATAACGAAAAGGAAGAAGTAGAGACAATCATAGCTGCTTTTCTGTTCACACTTCAGATATTTCTTTTAGATTTCCTAATGTTTCTGTGAAGTTGGGAATGGGGAGCTGCTAACAGTGACAAGTTTAACAAGTACAACATGTAGACTTTTAACAGGTTTAAAAGTACAACATGGTTTTAGACTAGCACAAAGTAGCAGTCAGTGGAAAAGCAAAGGAGTAAATGACCATCAGGAAATAGCAGATAGCAGATGACAAGAAGAAAGTCACTCTAAAATTGAGGAGCCTTACAGAGTGGAAAATTAAACGTTCCCACTGCAAATATGCATAAGCTGGAATGGCCAAAAGTTAACACAAAAATCACATACCTTTAACAGTTCTGGAAGAAAATACCAGCACAGTTACCCTCTATTGTCTATGAGGGACTGAGAAAAAACACAGATCCTTTTCTTTTGTACTACTTCTTTGCATAAGGTGCATCCCAGTCAGGCAGATTGTACTACTCAGAAGTTATTAATACAAATGTTTTCACCAGAGTTTCATCAAACTTTTTTGAGAAACTCAATGCTGATGGCCTTCAGCTGACTAAACTTCAATTAGAACACGTGTAATCAATACAAATTTTGATGGAGAAGCACAGGTGACATCACTATATATGTGAATTTCCTCTATAGATAAGATCCAATTAATGACTGGCCACCTAGCATCTTTTCTTATTCAGTCAAGTAAAATGTTAGCACGATAGATAACCCTATTTTTTTGCTGTAGCCCTTTGGATACAGGAGAATCTGGTTTACTATTGATTGTACCACACTACTTCTCTGTGGTTTCAGTAAGAATGAAACCAGAACACAGAGAATTTATTCTAGCAAATTTTTACAGTCATCTCCAAGAGAAGTCATAAATATTTCCCATGGGATACTGATCCAGCTGCCCAGCATTTGTCCTGTGTTGTTCAGTTTTCCACTTCTTAAAACAAAACAACTTCAGATATTCAGCCACTTCTGCCAGTTCCAGAGACATGCTGCAGGCCGGTAACATACTGAGCAAATAACTAATAAAAAAATCAAGGTTGTACTTTTTTGGTAATGGTACTCCAGAGTTTTTCTACTCATGTATGGGGAAGAGCATAGTGTACAAAAAGTTTCCCTACAGGGATGCCTTACTTCCTCAGGGTACCTCTGAAGAGGAAGAGAGAATCAATGACACTTGGATTTCTACACCACAAAGCTGACACTCCTGTGCTGGTGGCCTGGCTGACGTTTGACAAACAAAGATGACAAAAAGCTTCCTGATTTGTGTTTAAAGTCTCAAGGACTCAGTTTACCTACACTTCTGCTAGAAGGAGATGTTGCCTTGTACTTTCTTCTCACATTGTGCCTAGGAATGCATTGAGAACAAATTCCCTTGGGGGCACTGTAGATGATTAGGGAAAGACACATGGGAATGGTCTCTCCTGAAACCCTGGCTTGCAATGGCAATCAATTTCTCATGACGAAGCTAGAACAAGCTTCATTCCACAATGAGAAATTAGACTTCTGCTTTCAAACTCAAAATCCAGCCCCTAGCTTGCAGCACTACTGGATATTTCACATTTTTCAGGGAAACCAGAGTCAGAATTTACACGCGTGGCCTGAATGTGATTCCATGAACTACAGCTATTGGTTCAAACACAGATCCTTTATGTTTCTATACAAGGAAAGTTAACCACAGTGCTCTACAGGACTCTGCTCCTGTATGTTTGCACACTACTGCACATTTGTCTGTACTGTGTGCTAGAAATAAGGTGCCTGTGTCTCTGCTGAAATGAAGGAAAAGGAATAATAGAGCTGAGGTTGGCAAAAATTATGGAAGCACTAGAAGCACGTGGGACATTGCTGCAACTGGTTTGTGAATGTGAAAAACACATCAGCTTAGTAAAAAGACAAAGTCTGGAATTCCTAGTTTGGGCATAAAGGTGGAAAGGGCACAGGGCTGGGTTTGTACTCTCTGGCTTACAGCCATATGAAAATCTTGAGCGAAGCTGCTGGAATCAAGAGCTGAATGTCCAACCCTCTGCTATAACTAGTCAGTCCATTGTCCCTCACTCTTTGGAACCAACATTTGAATTTTTCCATCTCTCAAACTCACAGAGATTATCTACCATGCCTTTCTTCATGCTCGCCTCCAGGGAGAGGAAAAAAGAAGAAGCAGGTAGAAGATTTAGAATTCAAAATGGAACTGGGGCATTAACTCCAGTAACTTTCCCGTTACAAGCACCTGCAGTGCACGGGTGGGTTCCAGACACGCTTTAGCACCAGGTGATTTACAGCAGAGCTTCTGCGGTTTTCAGCAAAGCTTCTAAGCCTGATGTGGGCAGCTGCTCAGGCTGGGGTAAGTTGGTAAAAGCTCATATAGAAACAGCCACAGTTACCTTCATTTGAATTAAAACTCCAGTGAAGACCTGACAAATGAAGCGCAGGCACTGCTTCCACTGGGTAAATACATCAGGGAGGAAGTGGTACACAGAAGTATTTGATTTTTGTTTGAAGCTTTTGTTTAAAAAGTATTGAATATGTCATTGCTGATAGGGACATTGAATAGCTCCCACTGCTGTGATACAATTGAAACCTCTGCTGATGACAAGTAGCAGCTCCAAATTGTTGAAACATGAAAGATTGGCACTAAAACACATTTTCTCCCTTAAGACTGCAGCCTATTGAATAACAAAGGTTTGTTAGTTGAAGTCCCTTGCAATCAATCCTTGCATAAAACATGCATTCCTAATGCCAGCTGTTGTTAATATATTAACAAGAAAACTGATTTTGGATGTGAAAACATCGGGTGTTAAATTTCCTCATTTACCCTTTTCTACCATTATAGAAATCACTGAATATTAAAATACCGGTTGCTCAATATAATGATAGTACTAAGCATGAAATAAATGCAAATCAGAAAAAGAACCAAAATATTTTTTTTTCAAATACACAAGGAAAACAAACCCCTAATATTTTTACCATAACTAGGGACACCTATGTTTAGGGCTGCATACTGTTTCTGTAAAAATCAGTAACTGCTGAACATGCAAATAGCTTTATAAATGTTTCTTGATATCAGTTACATATTACAGAATGAAAAGTGAAATCACAGAGCAGCAGAATGTATTTGTTTGTCTGAAAGAGTCACTATTCTAAATCTGTAGGTAACAGATTGGTTTAAAGGAAAGTGTGTACTAAATGAAAAGAGAACAGCAAAAAAGCAGCTCTGAATTGATCTGGAATAAATTCATCTGGAAAGAGCTTTAATAAAAAAAGCAGCCTCAGTCCTGGGAATTTCAACTAAGCCAGCTGATTAGCCCTGCAAACACAGGGCAAAAAGACTATTTACAAAAGGATGCAAAATAATGAAACTTAAAGAAAGACAATATAAAACAAATCTCTCAACATAAACGAGATGAGAATTCATTTTCCCCGTGATGCTTTCCACATCTCCTGAAAGTGCCTGCTGCTGGCAACGAATGAAATACAAGGGGAGGGAGAGCAGAGGGAAAGAGATGTTAGCTTACCAGCTGATGGAGCTTATCGCTCCACTCCCTTTGTGACGCTGGAAACTCACAAGCCTATAAAACGTGCCTTGGCTCCCAGTCCCCTTCTCCTTGAGCAAAATCATAAGCAAGAGGCTGTACAGAGGAGAAGCAGGATGCTGTTCTACTCCGAGGCAGCTCTCTTGACATGTCTGTTAGAGCATTTCTAACAGTTTGAACAGCATAGCCAAAGATTTTTTTCTGACAGAACTCTCTTTCCTAGTGCTTTACTTCCCCTTTTCTTCCTTCTCTCTTATTTGTTGGTGGGGATTTTGGAAGGTTGGGAGAGGGAGGTGGGAGAGGTACATCATTCCTGGAAGAGAGGAGAGAAACACCCAAGATGACTTCAGTCCCCACAGCCAAGTGGAACATGAGCATGAGGTGGAACGTGAGCCTTGCTGAAGCAGGCGATCCCTGGGGACAGGCTCTGGAGGCACCAGCTGCAAATGCTTCTGCCCCTGTAGCCTCCTCAGCAGGCAACTTCTCCAATCAGTTCGTACAACCTTCCTGGCGCATTGCCCTGTGGTCTCTGGCTTACGGTGCTGTGGTGGCGGTGGCCGTTTTTGGAAATCTTATTGTCATCTGGATTATCCTGGCTCACAAGCGCATGAGGACGGTGACAAATTACTTCCTGGTGAATCTGGCCTTCTCTGATGCCTCCATGGCTGCTTTCAATACTCTCATCAATTTCATCTATGCGCTGCACAGCGAGTGGTACTTTGGAGAGGCTTACTGCCGCTTCCACAACTTCTTCCCAATCACAGCTGTCTTCGCCAGCATCTACTCCATGACAGCGATCGCTGTGGACAGGTGAGAAAAGTTTAGGGGTGAGAGGCTGAGATCAGAATCTCTGCCAAAATAAAAATACAGAGATAACAATCACAGTGATGAGAGGAAAAGACCTCATTAGTTTATCCATTGTGTTCCTCTGCACTTCTTCAGGATCTCTCTCTAACACACTTTTTCTCCTGGTCTTTAGGCTTTCTCCTTCAGTCTTCCATTGTTTTTACTCTTCTGCTTTCTTTTAAAACAAACATTTCCGCTCTCTGTTTGAATTCATTTGCTTTCTGTGCTCCATCTTTCAATACTCATTCTTTAACAGCAACTCAGGGGTTTGCTTCCCACTGTGAAAACAGTCTGTTTCTCAGCCAGTCATCTAATACATATTGATAAGTAGTTGTAGAGATTGCTTGTAAAGGGAGAGGATTTCAAATTTCCCTCTTCTCTGTATTTTCTGCAGATGGCAGAGGCATTTGCCTCCTCTTCAGAAATCACTTCAGAGCCTGTTTTTAATAGCTTTTCTCAGAGTCAGCTCTGAGATGCTTTGTTCCTGCTGATTTTAACTAATGAGACTATTTACATTGCCATCTGTGCATATCTGGAGGTCTGGTAAGAACATAGTTTCAAAGTGCTCAGGTTTTGTCCTGATTTCTTAAAGCAAAATAAATCTTTGTCAAACAAAAAAGGTCAGGGAAAAACTTTACCTTTGTACTTCTGACAATAATGGAATAGGACAGCTGTAGTGTCCATACAGCAAGAGGTAGATGGAGTTGCTGGGTTTCCTACACAGAGGCATTGAAGGACTCTGTCTCAGAGAGTGCTGTGAGTCTCCCCTAGAAAATGTTTATTTCTTTATTATCGTTTTCACATTTGCTGTGCTGGAGAGGTAACTTATGGATTTTTATTTTTTTTTAAGAAAAACATGTATTTGGATTTCAGGTCTTTTATTCCTTTTAGCAACATACTGAAATTACTCACTAAACTCCTTTCTACATATTCAAATCCCATTATACATCTTTGCTGAATTAACTTGTCAGAACTGCAGTACTTCCAAGTGAGGGTAGTTAAGATTTTATAAGGTTCAATCCACCTTCTGCAATGTTATTTCTCATTTCCAGGTACAAAGATTGAGAAACATTGTTGTGCCTTTTGTGCTTGTGGAAAAGTTCACAATAATACTTTTCTATTTGCCCTACTATGTGCAAATTTTTGGTGGCATTCTGAGCTAGATACATTTCTGTTCTGTAAAGTTAGAAATGAAAGAGCAAATGAGATTCTTGGAAACTCTTTGTACCTTTCTGCTCTGGGGATGGGAGAAGACATAAGGAAATCAGTACACTTCTCTCCTGCCAGTGATGTATCTTCTGAACTGTTAATCCCCATTAAAAATTGAAAAGACAGTGGAAAACCAATGCTACTACCTTTGACCAGGCAAAGATTCCTTTTAATGTCTATTTGAGTGTTACTTAGGATTCTCATTTAGCTTGAGGTTTTCAGAAACATAAAATGGCTTTAGTTGAAGTATTTAACAGTATTTAATAGTTACTGCTGCAGCTCATCAAGTCATTAGTTGAGCAATTACTTGGATGCTCTGAGTAATGTTTTATTTCATTTTTCCTGACAAAATTATCCACAGAGATGTAGTACTCACTACTTTGGCAGTTCCTAAATTTATGCTAGGAAACTGGGAACAAAAGTCAATACAGTTCCTTAGGAATTCAAACTGCATTTCCAGAGTGAGATAAAGTAGCTCTGCTCCACACTGACTAAAGTGCAATGGACAGATACATATACTGGAAATGTTTTCCTTGGTTTAGCAAGGCAAAATACTCAGAAGTGAGTAAATACCTACTGTTATTCACCCTGATTTAGTTCTTGTCCGAAAATCCCCTGAAGAAATTACAATTTGCACCCCACAGCATCCTCCAAGTTCACCTGCCTCCAAAGGCAAATGAAAATCTTCCCAATGAACAGCACCATAGCTGTGCTTGGGTGAGCTCTCTGTAGTACCACACAGCATCATATAAAACAAATGGAAGAGCAGTCTATCCCTCCTTCCCTATTCTCACTGCTATCCCTTTTCCTTTTATACCAAATCACACCTGATGCATTCAGTGCCTTTAAACATTCCCTGGCTACCTCTGCAAAATAATTCTGCCAAGCTGAGGAAACCTAAGGGTCAAAACAGATCCCGAGGTATTTGGATGTAGAGACTTCCCTGTTCCAGGGCAAAGATCTACTGGGTGGATGTATTTTAAAACTTTGGTTGCCATTTGCCCTTTGTAAAAGTTCAGCCATTTTAACCCAGTAAACACATCCTTACACATTCTTTTAATTAAAAACAATTAAAACAACAAAAGCTACAAATTAGGATAAAGGTGTGAAGGCAACTGAAATGATGGGATTAGATGATTTTGCTTTAGAAATTGTTACCATCCCAAAATACTAAAGGTCATAGTTTGTAACTCACTAAAAAGTATGTTGTGATATGCTCCACTGGTTGCTTTAGAGCATCCAAATGTTCATAGAGTACAAATGTGTGACTGTGAACCTGGACATCACTGAGCAGAGGTCGTGGGCTGTACATGTTTCCTTTCACATCTGATTCTGTAGGACATTCTGAGTTGTGTGAAGTGTGAGATTACTGGACTGACACGGAGCTTTGTGGACTAGGCACTTCCTGCAGTGGGGGTGAGCTGCATCTGGAGCTGAGGATGAAAGTATGTGAGACTGGATATCTTGGTTGTTGAAGACAGACTGAAATTCATGTGGGTTTATTCACATTTCTGACCATCCCTTCCTAGTGGTTTTTTTGGGTTTTTTTTTGGTTGTTTTTTTTTTTTTGTTTGATTGGGTTTTTTTCCCTGCTTTCTCCTTCTTTTCCAAAGGGCTGTTTGCAGTCTACTGCAGAGATGCCACAGACAGCTCAAATCAAGTTGTTTCAGGCACCAGAAGCAGCACAGATTTCACATTGTGCTCTACATTCCTTCATTCTTCTATAGCTTGTGCTGCACAGTTCCACAGTTACACTGCTTCCAGTACAACAGCTCCTTTCAGTATGTTATGGGGATAAACTGGTGAATAGTCCAAGATAAACTGAACAGGAGATAATTCTGGAGCCAATATGCCCTTACCATCCTAAAGGGTCCATCCATGGCCCTAAACGCCATCTGTGATCATGACAATACAGCGTGTGACTGCAGTACAGTTCTTGGACATACTAATGAGAGTAGGCAGAATTTAGGCCACCCGGCCATTGAAGACCTGCTGTCCTTTCCTACGAGCTCTTAGCATGCAAAGAAGATGGTTCAGGTATGCCAGCAATTGAGTCCTAAGATTGCTTCGTTATAAAACCTGTTCTGTGTGTAGGCCTAAAAAGTCTCTGCAGATACTTGATGGTTACAGTGGAAGTTTGGGGATGTAGCAATATAGCACAAAACAACATGCCTTCAGTAGAGCACTTAGTACTATGCGTTTTTTCCTGGTTTTAGCACATTTACAGTATTACTTTCTCAGTTACTTTTCTCTCTGCAATTCCATAATAATTCTCTCATTTCAATTAATATAATGGAATCAACTGTAAGTTCATTCAAGAATGCTTTGTAAAAGCAACTTCTCTGTACCTAAAAGTATTCTAATAGTGAAGGTGAGTAGTTGCTGATCCTATTCATATTTACTATTTCTCTTCTTTCTAGTATGCTAGCAAGTTTTTGGTCTTTGAAGGCAAAACATATTTGTTTCATTTTATGTGACTTTTTATTTAGTATTCAGTTTTATTTCTGCTCTTGCACAGTCTTCTCTCTTTTTATGAGCTTTAGTATTACCTAGTTTCTAGCATGCATATGTGTTTCCTTATTCAATACCTGCCATTCGAATTTCCCATCTTATTTTCTCACTTTCAGTATATCTACAGAAGCACACACACACTGGGTCAGTTTTCTTTTTTCCTGTGACATTGTTCAGTTACTGATGGCTGTTAATAATCCCTCTATACAGTCAGATTCCAGCAGAAGTAATATGATACAAGCTTGTAACAGGAGACAGATATGAAACAAACACATGATTCACCTTGTAAAATAAAACCCAAACTCATCGTATATCCACACTCACATCCTCAAAATATCACTTAGGGTGATCTTTAATTTCTCCAGGTGTATTCTGTAAGAGCAATTATTGTAGCAAAATAGTACCACAAGTCCTATAAATTAATGGTACTGAAATTCTGAAGTAGGCACACTGAAAAATGTCTTATCTTTCCAGTAGAATACATTTTGGTATCAGTCTCTGCCTGATTTCCCATTCCTGGGACAAATTGCTCAAGGCCTTCATGCACCATAAACATTTTAAACTGATATTCCTTCCAAACAGTCAGATCTGTTGTCTGACTGTTATTAAGTATCTGTTTCCTGCCTTGTGTGCTCAGAAATACTAAAGTACATGGAAATGTGTATGTGTAAATATTATCTCAAACATTTCTAGCAGGTTAAGATAAGGAGTGCAGAGGGCATGACCCTGTGTTGTGGTTATATGGCAGCAGTGTCAGCAGAAGATGCACATCAGGAAGGTTTATCGGTACTTGCATCCTTGAACACGAGCTTGGCACCAAGTGTTTTGTGCTTGGCTCACCGGTGAATGGAGGAGGCTGAAACAGTGACAGACAGGAAACCTGCACTGCCCAGCCAGCTGCCAGACCTGGCACAGAGCTCAGCTCAAACAGAACTGCAGCCTTTGGCCCCTCTCTCATTCCCTTCCCCTCAGATTTAGATGTCTCAAAGTAAATGGTTTTCATTTAAAAGAAGTGAGAATTTGCACTAAAGACTTGTGAGAGAGAGATGAACATCAGAACAAGGAAAACAAAAAGGGGATGGAGTTTTTTTCCCGGTTTCTTGTGCTTCACAGGCTACAGATCTTCCCCTCATACTGGAAAATATTTTCACCAGAAAAAACAGATAGTGCTTCTGTCTGTTTTTTTCCATAAGATGCCACTTTACTGTTAGCTGGCTTTCCCTAAATCCTCAGGTGCCACATAACTACAAAAAACATTACCTGCCATACCCCTAGTACCACACTGAAGTTCAATACAGTATTTTTTTCAAACTAATGGATGACTTCAAAATCACAACTTCAGGAATAAGCCTTGATCACTGCACATCATGACAGGAAAAAATGCAAGATATGCTTTAGAAGTTATCACTATTATTTCTGTTCTTATTGGCTATATTATGGCTATTCTTTTGCCAGTCAAACTGTAGAATTCAAAGAGGAAAACCCTTCCCCATGTCTCTGTCTTCCTCAAAGATCATTTGCAGATGAAGCACATCTTATTTGTAGGTTCCAGTATCTGGGCTTCCCTCTGATAAATACTAGTTATCAGAACTGGAGAGAAAGTTCAATAGGAGGGCATTAAGATTCAAATTAAAATTCAAATATCAAGAACCGAAACATAAGGACTCTCTGTCATCTGGGGGTCTAAAAATATTTTTTTAAGTTTGACAGTTCTCTTTCTCTCTTAGTAAGTAGGTGAAATAGTTTCTGCACAACAATTTGATGCAATGGCTACAGGATTCAGCATGCAGAGTGCCTAGGAAAAATAAACCTTTTCTTGCAATGGTACAATTTCATCACGACTGGGCAAAAAGTCAGGATTTTCTTGTAGTTTTGGTCAAAATTCATGTCAGAGCTACATTATTAATAACATACTAGAGCAATCTGGGAAAAAAACACAGGCATAACAACTATTTTTCCTTTTGTTTTGTACTGAATAAATATTCTACTCAATAAGTTTCTCACAAAAGGTGCTGTAAAAAAAAAAAGAGGCTGATACACCAATATCTTCAGAAATATAAGCGACACTTAGAACACCAACACGCCCCCAGACTTTTTGTTTCAGACAGGAAATATCCAATAAGTTTGAGCCTTATGTTCAAACATGAAGTTCATTTTAGACAGAGTCTTAGCCTTAAATACATACTCTTATTTATAATTTAATGAAAACTACTAAAATATGTTCTGTGGTTTCCTATGCAATGTAGCCCATGGTACATTTAGAAGTTAGTCAAGGGTTGGGGTGAGTTTTTTGGGGAGAGAGTTTAGTTTTGCTTATTTTCTTAAATATTATTGCCTAAATGCATGTTTCTCTGACTAATTTACCAACCAGGAGAGAAAGTTGTATCAGTCACATACTTGTGTTTCCCTAAAATAAAATTATTTAAAAATACCGCTGAAACAAGAAGGAAACCATCTAGATGACAGCGGCAGAAACTTTCTCCTCAAGTAGAAAGCACTGTTTATGAGAGCTCAGCCATCCTGAAGACTTCCAATACTACTGGTTTCAGGTTTTAGTTAAGAGGTACTTGTAAGCAAGGCACTGGAAGCTACTTCTGATTTCAGAAAAACTTCAGTGTTTCCCCCAGTTCAAAGCACAAATAGCCATTCACCCAGAGCAATACACATCCCTCTGTGTAAATCAAGGCCAAGTTATACCCCTGGGATAGTGCTCACTGATCTCTCAAATGTATCGTGTTTATCTATCCTGTTGTCACACACTTCCTTTATGGCATTAACTTTAAGGTGAACACTGCACAACAGACACCAAAACCAGTCTTTCTCAACAGTCATAGTCCTACAGAAATGCCCACAGCCACTCTTCCTGCAGAGAAAGTCAGACCAAATAAATGAAAACAAACCAGTCCCACAACAGAAGAAGGAGCCTTGCTCTAGTAGGCAGCAGGCAGAGATTAAAGAATACAAAAGCTAAAGATAGGGTTTTCATCACACAGAAAATGCCTTTAAAATCTCAGTTCGTTCCATCACCTTCAGTCTAGCCTATACAGCTTACCTTTTGGAGGATTTTCCACAGCAATGTTCTAAACAAGGGCAGGGAATCATAGCAAATTCCCTAAGTTTTTTAAATACCAGCTGATTCTCCATACAAAGTCTCAAAATCAGCTTCTCTCTTGAAAGAATAACAGCTTCCATGTATTCATGAAAGAAGCATGCTCTGCTGTCTCCTGTTGACAAGCCACTTACATGCAAGCATTATGATTTTTCTCTCAGTCTCTTCCTTTGTCAAGTTCCAATTTTCTGTTACAATCTAGGATGATTACATTTTGCCCCACGTGAGTTTATAAACACTTTGTAAACAGGTGAAACAAATCAGTTAGGATGATTAAAGGCTTCCAACTGTGTCTCCAGATGGGCATTTGCAGGATACAATTTTGAACATCATTTTGTTTTAATAACATCTTGTGTATTTTAGCCACAATTTTCTAAATGATGCGTTAAAGATGAAAGGTTTTCCTGACTGTATTAGCCAGTGTATGCTATTTTACAAAAAGACAAATTAGGTTTATTTTTTTTAACTTTCCTATTGTTGGGACCATAATACACAAACTTCATAAGCTTTTATAGTATGTAGCAGATCTTTGGTTCATGTTACTTGAAAACTGTAAGAGACACATGATTATGCTTCTATTGGCTTAAAGAGTTTATCAATGTTATTCAAAAGAAGACCGTCTCTATTTTTGTTTCAGAGAAACCAGGTTTTTTTGAGTTGATGAATCCAAGACACAAGAAGAGAAGAGTCTAAATTGTAGACTCTAGAGAAATAGAGCAGTTCAGAAGGGAACAGGATCTATTCTGACCCCAGCAGCTAAGAAAAAAGCACAGCAGCAAGTACACCATGATGTACACATTATATCATACAGCCTGAATGATTTCTCATTAAGCTCAGTGGAAAGACTCTTGCTGACTTCAGTACTAATCAGTTAAGTGCAAAGATTAACACAAGATAAAGCTGTAAGAGAGGTGATGACAGTAGGATGTCATATGGTGACAAAAACCAAAATCATGTGCTAATGATGTGCATATGAAACTGAAGTGCTACCTAAAAATGCTTTAGAGTCATACACAGAAGAATATGGTGAAGTTGTTGAGCAATCCACATACTTTTAAGTGCTGACTTGAGTCTCTACCTGCACTTATTTCCATCCCTGCGTTTCTAAATGTGCATATTCCATCTTACAATTACTTTCCAAGTATAAATGTTTTGTTGAGTGGGGTAATAATGATTTTTCCTTGTTGTGATAAATGAGTATAATGAGTTCATTCCTTTCAGAATGAAATGTAAATTTTACATCCCTGCTTTGTTGTGTGGAATAAGCTATCTGTGGCACTATCAGCAGCTCCCACAGGAGTGAGAACGCATTAGAAGTCCCATCTTTAAATCAAACCACCTCAGTGGGAGTTCTGAGTCCTTTATTCAGCAGAGAGTCACACTGCTAAAGCCTGGTGACAGATTGAACAGTAAATGTCCAAAGATTGCAAGGCAAATTGGCAAAGCACCCCACTGAAAAAATGTCTGTGTGGCTCCAGAATGTTTTTCAGTGGTGTAACAAGCCTTCAGTTGCTTGTAGTCATTAGAAATCCTTCTTCAGCTCGAATGTCTACCATCTTTTACTGTCCTTGGAGATAAGGTGTGGAGAGGTACAAAGTTTGTCTATAAATATCACAGAACACAGTGAACCTATGAGGGCTTCTGCATTTGTCACTGGCTTCAGAACAACTCCATAAATTTTGGGCACTGCAACATAAAAAAGGCATTAATCTACCTAGAGAGCATCTAGATGAGGACCACAAGGCTGGTGAAGGGTCTGGAGGGGAAGCCCTATGAGGAGTAGCTAAGGTGACTTGGCTTGTTCAGCCTAGAGAAGAGGAAACTGAGGGGAGGCCTCACTTCAGTCTTTAATATCCTCACAAGGGAAAGCAGAAGGACAGGCAGTGATTTCTTCACTCTCCTGACCAGCGACAGGACCCGGGGGAACAGCATGAAGCTGCGTCAGGGGAGGTTTAGGTCAGGTATCAGGAAAAGATTTTTCACCCAGAGGATGGCTGGGCACTGGAACAGGCTCCCCAGGGAAATGAAGTGTTTGGGTAGTGCTCAGGCACATGGTGTGATCCTTGGATATGGTCCTGTGCAGGTCAGGAGCTGGAGTCAATGATCCTCATGGGTTGCTTCCAACTCAGCTTATGCCATGATTCCGTGATGAAGTTCAGACCACTTGAAAGAACCACAGAGTAGCAGAACAGTCTGTAAGATGACATCAGAGCATCCGAGAAGTCCTGCTGTTCCCTTTGCATGCTGTTTATGGTTGGCTGATTATAGAGAGAAAAACTCTCTGGGAGTTCTCTCCCATACACGTGCAGAGGCAGAAGGGCTTGCCACCACATAGCCACACTGACAAAAGATTTTGGTTTTATACCAATCCTACTTACCTTGGGATGTCTGCTACACTAGGGCTGATTTTCACCATGTCTTTTGCTCTTACATGACCCCCAGTTTCCTTTGTTATTTTCTCCTATCCCAACACAATTCCTATATGCTGTTATTCTACAATTCTGCTTTCTTTCCTTCTCCTACTAGTTTCTCGTTTTTCTTTTTCCACTTCTATTTTTCATTCAGCGAACTGTTCTCCAGACTCATCTCTTTTGCTAGATCCTACATTTCATCATTCTCCCTTTCGTTCCCGGCCTACTCAAACATTCCTATAATTTCTACGCCATGTTTAGCACCATTCCGTGCAGAATTCAGACAGCATGTCTACTCTTCTCCCTTGTAACTGGCATTTTGCCATCCTTAATACATGTAAGGATATCACACAGAGTAAAAAATTATCCATAATGACAGAGCTCCACCATGAAACATGACAGACAGTTGTCAGCCATGGGGAGTTGTAATAGACAGGGGCAATATGCTCATCACACATACACATTATCCCATCTCTTAGCCTCTTACCTCATTGATTTGCTGAGCAACACCTAAGCATGGAACCTCTAGCCCGTGCCAGCAGAAACTTTCATTCCTTCTGGAAACACCCTTGCTGAATGGAGAGAGATCAAAAGCAAGAGCCAACTGAAAAATTAGCTATTGCAACTTCAGATTGAGCCAAAAAAGATAGACAAACTACCCTTAGATACCTGTAATTGCAAGATAACATTTACAGCAAACGAAGTCATAAACAGGAGCGTGTGATTTCCTTCCCAAATGACAGCTAACAGTGCAGGAAGAACTCAGTTCTTTTCAAGGCTTCTTTTGGCCAGAGAGAACACCCAGATTCTGTTCAAAGGTGGAGGTGTTTTTTGACCTTCAAGGAAGGGTCATTCCACATTTTCTACTTTCCTGTGGTAATGATGGCTTCTCCAAGAAAATGCTACCAAACATGTATAACAAATCTGAGTGAATGTAACAATTGCAGTTAAAAAGCAATATCTCACTATGTTAATTAAGCAATTTTGTTTCCAAGAAAAGCCACTTAGAGAAGTTATGCTTACAGAACACACTGTAATTGTTAGCGTACTGGCGAAGTAGAATAACTTAGCTTTGTTATCAAAGGCTCTATAACAGAGCTGTCAATACTCACTTCAGCTAAATCTATCCTGCACAAAGATATTATTGAGGGAATAGTCAAAGTTCCCCTAATTCCTTCCTATTTCGCTTGTTAGAATGACTGCCTGCTACATATTTGTAATCCATCTTGTGCAATAGCTAGGCTGTCAGCTTATCACTCAAACTTGAACTTGAAAGATAAATAGCTTGTTTTTCATCTGATCCTTGCCCTTTGACTTACCTTACTCAGACAGTCAATTGTTAAAATTTCCATCAGTACAGCTGCATGAGTCATTTCACCCAAACAATCCATGTCTTTAAAGGGCAGACAGGGAGATAAAACAACCAAATTTTATCTTAGGCAAAAAGAACTACTGTGGGTATCATTGGGAGTAAGAATAATATAACTGGGAATAAGAATAATGTGAATGTAATAGAAATAGCACATAAAATGATAGCAATGGTGCAAACTGCAGAAAAGTAGCAATTTGAAAGAATAATTCCAGGCTAGGAGGAGATGCCTTAAGAGTCTCACAAGCATGTAAAAATTATTATTTGTTTATGCCTTATCACTTACTACAAGTAAAGATCATCAAACACTTGGACAGTGCTTGGCAGTGTACACAAAAGCCAGCTCATTTTGAAAGACAGGGCTCATGACTACAAACCTGACTTTCTTACCAAGTGGTACTTACTCTTTGGAGGAGAAAGGAGTTAGGTGGTAGAGGGCAATAATCCAACTGTTCTCAAGACACCCAGCACTCAAATAATTCTATTTCATAGAATGTAATTTCAAAAGCACCAGTTTAGCTGAAATAAAAAGCCAAAAGGCACATGAAAGAGAAGGGAACTAATTGTTACAGTGTGGAGAAAAAATATCGAAGTGCAGTAAAAACAAAAAAATGAACAAGCTTGAAATTCTAGATATGGAAATTGATTATTTAGAACTGAAGCTGGTTTAGATCACTCCCTGATTCTGACAGCATTTAGATGTTTTAAGATATTAGGGTAGTTATCATGTCTACTAGAGAAGGCATAGGAATATTAATGACCAGTGTTGGATTTATCACATATTTCATCATTATAAACAGAGTTAGCTTTGCTAAAACAAATATCTGTTCTGTAATTACTCATCTGTCAAGTATAAAATTAAAAAAAATAAATTATATGTTAGCAAAATGTATGTACCATAGCAGATAAATATGGATGCAGAAGATTCTTGCACAAATTCTTATCAGGAACATTATCTTACAAATACTATTGTCTCATGGCTAATGTCTGTACCTAAAAATCTTGGGCAAGTCTGACGAGAACCTAGATCTATACTGTAACAATTAAAATATATCCCTCCTTCCTTCATTTGAAATGAGTACAAGTCTTTCAATTGCAGCAAACACAATATATTCATCAAAAAATTGATAGAAATTTTGTGTGTCTTTTGTTCCTTGTATCTATAACAGAGATCAAAAGACAGGAAAAAATACTTGTTTTTCTATTACTGTCTGTTAGATTCTCTCATTGCTTTTTTTCCCCCTAAGTTTTACATTGTAATTGCTTAAACTTTTTAATTTTCTTTTTTTGCATGTTCTTCTAAGGTTACCAGCATACATCAATTGCCAATACGGTTATGGGGCAGCACAAAGAATGCTATCCTACATAGGAGCACGGGAACTGAGAAGGCAAATGCAATGTTTTCTTGCTTTATGCATCTATTTCCCTTAGTGCTTTTACTGGTTCTAAACGGGCTCTCCTCTCAGTCTCTGTATGAGTCAGTTGCTCCAGTGTTCTTCAGCAGACAATCTGAAGTCAGTCTATCTCTACTGCAATAAATGCATGTAGACTTATCAGGCTCCTGTAGCTTTGGGACAGATGACTAATAATCCTGACAGCTGTAAATTTCTGTATTAGAAATAAATGGCGTATGACCCAGCAGAGTAACAGAGGATCCAGCTGCA
This sequence comes from Bombycilla garrulus, assembly GCA_013400315.1. NCBI lineage: Eukaryota > Metazoa > Chordata > Aves > Passeriformes > Bombycillidae > Bombycilla > Bombycilla garrulus. Next base: position 106,090 of record VXBU01011264.1, on the reverse strand, counting down.
TTGCTGCTTTTCAATCAGGCTGTACAGTAACAGAATGGTCTAACTCTTAGCAAAATAGTTTCTCTGCTGATATACATATGATTAACTGCACATCCCACAGCTGCAAAATAATATCCAATGAACCTTCTCCTTCCTGCTGCCCTCATTGGAGCTGAACCACACAAAGAGCACAGTGACATCAGAACTGCAGGAAGACAAATATCTCTGCTTTTATCCTTCTCTTTTATGCTAAGCTTTGGCTGATGCTAGATACATACAAATCTCTGAAGAGTTCTTACACACAGTATTTTTTTTTTGGTTCTTTTACAGATATATGGCCATTATTGACCCCTTGAAACCTCGGCTCTCTGCAACTGCTACCAAGGTGGTCATTGGGAGCATATGGATTTTGGCATTCCTGTTGGCCTTTCCCCAGTGCCTATACTCCATAACCAAGGTGATGCCTGGGAGAACTCTTTGCTATGTAGCATGGCCAGGTGGTCCAAAACAGCATTTTACGTAAGCTTCTGTTCTTTTAAACTTATGCATGGTGGTGTCTAGACTTGCAGTGAACTTGGGAAAATCTCTAGCGTCGTGAAAATACTCTACATGCAGAGTAACTAACACCTTTGATCACTGAGAAATGCAGAGCCAGTTTTCTAAGTGAGGATGATAAATATATAATTATATAATAAACTGAACCAATTTATTCTCTTCCACATCTCTGAGTCTGTTCCCTCCTGTGCTGCACTTTTACCGTCGTTGCTCCATCTAAGGCAGCAACTTCCATACAGAGATGGTCAGAATTGGGAACATAACATGCAATTCAAATCAAGCTTCCTCTTTATCCTAACCAGGAAAACAAGGATTTCTAGTCTCTCTTTAGGATCACTTAGGCTGGAAAAGACCTCTAAGGTCATCAAGTCCAACCACTAACCTTGCAGTACCAAGTCCACCACTAGATTTGTTCCTAAGTGCCACATCCACATGTGTTAAATACATCCAGGGATGGTGAACTGATTGCTCCTCTGGGCAGCCTCTACCAATGCTAGACAACCTTTCTCATGAAAAAAAAAATCCTAATATTCAGTCTAAACCTCCCCTGGCACAGCCTGAATCCGTTTCTTGTATTGTAACTAGGGAAGAGAGACAAACATCCATTTCACTACAATCTCATTTCAGATAATTGTAGAGAATGAGAAGGCCCTAGCCAGATTTTTTTTTTTTTTCTCTTCATGGGAGGGCTGGATTTTGCCACTTCATTCTGTTACACTATCACAATTACTTACACCAGACATGAGTCCAAAAGAGAAAACTGGATAACCTATAACTGGTTCCACTTCTGAAAGTGAGAATATCAGTCAATAAAATTAAATATATCCTATTTGTCCCTCCACTAGAATCAGGAATAAGTGGCTACTTAGCCATTTGTCCTTTCATGTCTTCACTGACATTTAAGAAAAACATTGTGTTCCAGGCTGAAAGCCTGTGTAACCATCAAGAATCAAATTCGACCTTTTGCTCTTTTCTTTGCAAGTGAAAGAAGTCATGGTCACATGTAATTTTTATCACTTAAGGAGCCCTACACAGACATTTCTCTTTAGGGCAGGAGGGTCACACTCAGTGACAGTTGGGGATTCTTCACTGATCATTCACTAGGATTTTATCTGAAGTTGGCATTTAACCAGGAGCTAACAGGAGGCAAAAGAAATGATCTTTGTTTTCCCAGTGCTTACATCAGCAGTGGTGACCATACTGCACACAGCCTACACGTGCAACAGATCTGCCATATGACAAACAGTGGGTGGCAGGACTCTTATCAGGGTCTTTGCATCAATATATCACTAAAATACTTATTTTCCTCTTTCATTTATGGCCCAGACTAGAGCTCCAAATGCCTAGCTTGCTCTCATGATACTTGGCTGTGCAATTAAATCAAGTCAGCTAGTTGTGGACGAACACCTTATTCTGCAGACCCTTATCATGACAACTACAGTCATTCATAATATGTGCTAGTGCAGGCTCAGCATTAGACACCCCACAAAGCACGTGCATTAAAAGGTACACAAATTTGCAGTGCAATTCAAAACTTTCAAAAAGACAGTGAAAATACCAAGGACTAGCCAGTTAATATAAAACGTGCTTTGTGCTAAAGTAGCAGTTTTGACTTCTAGCAGCCCATTCCATTGGTATAGCTCCTCTGAAAGCACTTACCACCTTATTGCCTTTTTGTTGCAGGTACCACGTTATTGTGATTGTGCTGGTCTACTGCTTCCCACTGCTTGTCATGGGCATCACTTATTCCATGGTGGGAATTACCCTCTGGGGAGGAGAAATACCAGGCGACACATCCAACAAATACCACGAGCAGCTCAAAGCTAAGAGAAAGGTACTGTTCCAGTAAATCCCGCTAAGTGAATACTTAGACAATCATCTCCAATTGGGTTGCAACATATCACAGTAAATTCTTTCAGAAACACCAAATCGCTTGAAATAGCAGTAATGAGATATCTGCTTCAATACAAAATTGGATTAAGTTTGACAAGTTGTCTTCTCTGTTCACTGGTTGTTCTTTTTGTGACTTTAATGTTTGTCATTAAATAAAGGAAACATTTGGGTTTTAACTTCTTATTCCACATGTAGCAGCACATACTGTGTTTGCTATGTGGAAACTACGACAAGAAATTTAGCCTTGACAGAGTAAAGATACCGAGTTTTGAACAACGGGCTAGTAAACCATTAGCTCTTGTTAGGTAAGATTCTCATCCTACTGAAACAAAAGTGAGTCTTGCTGTAATTCTCAGGTGATTAAGGTCCATGCAAATTTGAGATAAGCACTGAATAGCCTGTTTGTAAACAAATGAGATTTTTAAACAATAACTTTTTTCATGAGAAATGCAAACCAGTTTCCCCAGACATTTTCTTTCAATCTTTTTCACTGTAGGTATTGCCTAAACTAACTAGACTTGGGATTGCTTATGAACTGAGTATTTGAGTATCTCAAGTTAAGTTTTCCAAATGTTGCACTGCAATGAAGGTTTCCTTCCTATAACATTCTTTTTCTTAACCCAATTTTTCTTATTTAATAAGGCGGCCTTCTGCTTTTTATTTCTGACAAATTTTTTATACTAAAATATATTTAACCTTTCAGATTTGAAAAAATGATAGTACAGTATGAACTTCTAATTCACAATGATGAGCACATTCTCAGTTGCTCAGTTTGCTTCCTGATACTGTGAGTATGTTGAACAGTGGAATATGCTACTGTGCTGCAGGAAGAGCAGAGTGGGGCATATTGGGTTCTGAGACAACAAGAGATCTCATGCAAATTCTGGATAACACTAACATTTTCATTTCTTTCAGGATGCTGCAGAAATCACTTTCTGTAACAGACAATTTGCAAAAGCAAATGTGGAAAATAAATTATTAAATTATTGCAGAATCAGGACATGCCAGAACTTCAGGCCCTGTTATCATAATGACTGAGTAAAATAATCATTTTGTGACATAGAAACTAGAGGTCTTTGAAGAGAAAATCTGGCTTTTACTATATGAAATAGAAGGCCCAATTAAATCCCTTGAATACTTTAAAAACAGCACCTGTTTAGAATTCTAAATGTATACAAGAGACAAGGAAGAGCATCCTTAATTAAAGGATTTTAGATGTGAGAGTACAGGAATGCACACTTTCAAAACATGCAACAAGGGAATTAAATTACGTGCAGATATATTATAACTGCATCAGTGACTTTATGGGTAGAGCTCCATGATAGCACTTTAGCTACACTGCTGTGCTCTCCAGCAGGATTTATGAAATACCTGGTATTTGGAAAGATGAATCATAATTGGTTATTCATGGAGAGGAACTAACAGACTGGAATCCAAATAAAGCCATAACTCAGCCTGCCTCTGATAACAGAGCTACTGCTTTGCCCTTTTCAGGCAAAGAAATAATCTGTTTTTCTTGCTATTTAGTATATAGGCATCTAGACATACGGAAAATCTGTGCACTGATAATGAAGGAGAAATATAAAATAGCCGACTACATTTCACATCAGGCAACATTACAGTGCAAAAGTGTCTGATTATTTGAAATGGTATTTAAAATGAAGAAGCTAGTAAACAGTTCATGTAAGACCTTTAAAAGAAACAATGTTTGCCAACAAAAGATTTGAAGGTTGAGAAAGTTGTTACTAATTCAACAGATAGTCTCATCATTTCACATATATGATTGGGCAATACAATCCTGAATCCTCCTGAAAGCAACATTAAGGGACAAAGGATTCAAAGAATTTTGCAGTGCACACTGTAGGTTGGACAACACAAAGTCATGCTTAGTATTTTAAAGTAAAAAAAAAATAGTTAGAAATTCAGGGCTGGATGAAACTACAAAACTACAGTAGCCTTCTTTTTTTCTTTTTCTTTCTTTTTTTTTGACAGACAGCTCAAATAACTCAGGGACTGACCCATTTAAATCTGCCTGACATCAGTCTTTTAAACTTCTGAACATTTGCTATGTGTAGAGACTTTGCAACCATTATCCCTTCTTAAAGCTCCTGGCATGAGAATGACTGATGTTCAGCTGAACATCATTTATTCTCCTGCAATTCCCATTTTCACAATATGGAATTGTAGTCTCAAGGCTGTCATACACAACAACTTTATACAAGTGTCTCAATGTTACTGTAAGATTTACTAGGTCAAAATGTTCTTTATAGTTACTGCAAATACATGCTCTCAACACCCTCTTTTTGCAATCTAACAAGTTCCAATCACTCTTTCAGCCTTACTTAACCCATAAGAGGGAATAATCATGTACTGCAAATAAAATCGGTTAGTATTGTTTTCATCAAGAGATAGAATTCTGATGCAACTGTTTTCTGAAAAAAAGAGAACACTTATTTCACAGAAGATGCTACTGCCTGTCCACAGTAGGAAGAATACAGCAGAACAGAAAATGTTCTCCTTAACTTTTATATTTTCTTTACTGTTCCTTTTACTCATGGCTGTTAACTTTGTGATAACATGTCACCAGGCATCTTTTACAGTAATTTTCATTCCACCACTTATGCTTCTGCCTGTATTTTCTGTTTCTCCTAACACAGCTTGAGGTGTCATCTCAACTTCGTATAGCAATGAAGATTGATTAAAAACCACATTGTTTCAATATATATTTTTTTCCTTAAATTTGAGTATAAAAAAGAAAAAAAGCCCCATATATTTGCTAGTAAATCACAGTCTCTGTGAGAACTCCTGTATGAACACTTCACACATATTTCTCTGGTTTATTCTCTTTTTCTTTCCCCTCCCTTTCATAGATCTAGAGAAAGCCCAAGGAAGGGCAGCTAAAATGATCAAAGCACTTATGAAGAGATTAAAATGGCCCAAACTTTTTAGTTTCGAGACAAGGAGGCCAAGGGACAAGACATCAGGATTTACAGAAACACAAGGGTGGTGGATAAAATGACTGAAGATTTGGTCTGTTGGTTACCAAATTATTAGAAATAATAGGAGAGCAGCACAAGGCTGGTAGAAGAAAGAGCACTTTAAGAAAGGGTAATTTAAAAGTCACTAAAGGGCATCTGAGATGTTCTCCTGCCTGATGCTTATGATCTTAGAGGATTCAGAAAGGTTTTAGGCAAATTAACAAACAAATTCATAAATCATAGAGTTTTTAAGGTTAGAAAACACCTCCAAGATCAACAAGTCCGATCTCCACTGTCAACCAGACCACAGCACTAAGTGCCATGTCCATTCATTTCTTGAACACTTCCAGGTATAGTGACCCCACCACTTCCCTGGGCAGCCTTTTCCAATGGCTAACAACCCTTTCAGTGAAGAAATGCTTCCTGATGTCCAAAAATTCTCCCTAATGCCCAAGTAGATACTGAAAGGATGAATCAGAGATGCACTCCTCTTTAACACAGTCTTGGATGCTAGGGCAGTATTAGAAAAGTAGAAGATGGGAAATGGCCTGGTTCATGGGATTTCCCTAAAGAGCATCTCCTAATGCCTCTGAGACAGAACAGTAGGATAGATGGGCTACTGTCTGATTCAGAAGGAACTGTCCTATGTCTTTATGCTCCTATTTTTACATAGCACGGCAGCTATAAAAATACTCCTGACTTCTCACTGGCTTTCAGTGCAACTAAAATGCACTTTATTTCTTTACCACAAATGAATAATGACATGAAAATGCATTAATATATATTTTATAACACACTTTACAAAGAAAAGCACTAGTTTGAAATAATGATACTTCTGCTGGCATTAAAAGGTAGCCAACCAGGTCAGATCAAAAAAAACATAATAAAAGAGTAATTGTTTCTTTACAAAGTAGTTTACTGTGGAGCAGAGGCAGGATTTAAAAAAAAAATAAAAAGGAAAAAAAAGCAAGAGAGTAAAAAATTAAAACATTTCAGTATGGCATCAAAACTCTTGAAATACTGCATTAATTATGGGCTGACACAGATTTGAAAAACAAGACTATACTCATAATACAAAGTTTATTCAACATAAATAGGTGATGAGAATACACTATGAACTCAAAGATCATATGATAACCAATAATTAACTCTGCAATCAAAGATCCTTCTAGTTAGCAAGCAATCACTAAGTCTAGACAGACAGACTAGGGTTAGATGTTGCCCCATTCATAAAATCTTTGATGAAAATTTGCATCCAACCATCTGAAACAAAATGTTTTGACACTCTGGATCCAAGGGTTTGTCTTGCATGTGACTTCCTACACCATTTTAAAACTTCCTACCTAATTGTTCAGACTTCTTCAAGATTGGAAAGTAATTGCATCCTCATGGGACTGCTTAAAGACATGATAAGTTTAAAATCTTCCCAGTTATTTAAGCAATCCATCTTCTCCTGGCTTATCCCAGCATGAGAACCAGCACTGCAATAACCACTAACTTATATATTATATTATATGCCATTTTCAAAATGACATATGGGAATAGAAGTTTAATACAGCAGAAAGTAAATATAACTCAATTATCCCAAATTCAATTAAAAACACCCCCTCCAATCAACTACTCTACACAAATTTGTACTACAGACCTCACGGGAAAGCCCAATCTTCACAACTGATGCCCTAATCTACGCTGAATCATCACCTGCAACTAGTTTTTAAAAGTCAGACAGTAAGAAACACAGATTTATTATTTTTTTTTTCAGGTAATGGTTTGCCAAGGCTGCACACATGTCAAAGTACTCACTAGGCATGTTGAGGTGCGCAAAGACAACCATATCCTAGAACACACTGTATATAGGGTGAAGGCATCTGGACTACAGATCACCCAAACCTGCCATGCAACAGCAGTCTGGTAAAGAGAACTTATATTGACATTGTGCCTTTCCCATCATTTATTTACTTGTGGGGCATGAGTGTTTCCACCTTGAAGGTTTGCTCGTGCTTGTGCAGCACGGACAGAAACACTGCCATGGTGGTGTCAGAGCACTTTGCTCACATACTGACCACGTGCCCACTCCAGAACGGTGCAAACACACACCAAGGGCCACAGGCACCTCTTCCCTTTAGCTGAATTTGTACTTCTGGGAGTGATATATGAAACAACCTACCCATCCTGCTATGGGGTAACGAGGTGCAGAAGCTCAGTTTGCTATGAATACTGTGCATCTCCTGCCAAAAAATAGGAGCCTGTATAACTTTTTGGTCTATCCATACTCATAGTTTGTAAATGGGTTTACTCTTTGACTTTGCAGAGATTGACAAAAAGCAAAACAGAGTAAATAAATACCAGAAGAGAACTAACATGGAAGATTTAGCTGGAGAAAAACACTATTTTAAAAAGAGGTGATCTCACTGATCTACCAGTCATAGCACCATGGCTTATATTATAATGTGTGGGTGGCTGCATTGCTTGACTAGCTGAAATTTCATACAGCTACAGTTCAGTTATCATTTATCCAAAAAGCTGATGCATTGTGTGCACCTTGCCGGACAAAGCTCTATTGTGACTGCAAACCACAGCTGTACTTCAGCGCAGTCACACTGACAAATTAAGCAATTATTGTTCAGCGCATTCAGAAAGAAAAAAGACTTAGTAATATGAGGCTGAAGAACAACTTATGCCAGCTAGCACCACTTCTGTGCACTCCACTGCTCTGTTATCAGCCAACAATCGATAGAAACAGAGACGCTTTTTAAAGATTGCAGTCCCTACACAGAAATGTCTGCTGATTAATTCCTCAGGCAACTGAAAGTGTAACAAAAATACCAAGCAGCTTGTTATGCTCATATACTGTTTCCTCTATGCAAAACACAAAGAAGTGACTGAAAAGTTTCTCAAGTGATTAGTCCAACTTTATGATTTCACACTTTTAAGTCATTCTCCTCCGAGGTTATAATCACATAGTCATATATTTCAGACATTGTGAAACTATTCTAAATTAATTTAAAGTAATTCAATTAAAAACTAATTTAAAATAATCAATTAAAAATAAATATTTTTAAGACTTTCATATCAATGAGTCACAGAAAGTTTTAAACATAACCTTAACTGTGGTTGTGTTCAACTAAGTCACATTTCTTACTTAATGTAAAGAAAAAAAAACAAAACAGGAACAAGGAATTCTCAGATGGTTTTAAAAGCTCTTCAGAAAACAAACTCATTCCTTGTTTACGAGACACTGGAACATGTTGAACTGTGTCCAGTGCTTTCTCCACTTCTTTGCTGAATGTCAGTTTGTGTCTTTCAATACTAAAATGTTAAATGAAAACAGGACAGGAACCAGCCTTCAGGCCTGTCACCACAGACAATTCTAACAGAATTGTTAGATTCTGATATCATCTTAAACCTCCACCTTCTAAAATGTCCCACCAATCCTAGAGTTCACTTTTCCAGGCTAAATTTCTTTACAGACAGCTCTATCTAAGCTATTAGTTTCAGTTAGCTTGAATAATTACTTAACATCTCTCACTGGTGTTACCTCTACAGATGTTCTTATGTCCATTTCTTCTCTCAGTCTGTTTACATTTGTTACATAGAAGAAACAAGCACTTCTGATCTTCTTTTATCTAACATCTTCATGTAACAAATGACCAAAACCAGACAAGGAATGCCAGCAATGTAGTGTCACCATGGTCCTGCACAGGGATAATTCCCTGTTCTCCACTGAGGATGCCTCATCTGGAACATCCTAATATCTCATTTTTTTCCTTGATTAAATGGATGACCTGGTCATGCTATAATGAGTCAATAACATCTGTCTCCTCCTCATTTGTTTCCAACAGGCAAACAAATTCACAGCAGATAATTATCTGCTGATAATTATTAGTCCTTAATTTAGCAAATACCACAATTCTTCTGAGTATGATCCTACCTATGGAAGTACAGTGTAAAACAACCTGTCAAAACTTGCACAGTACCAGTCCAGCAGCTCCCATCTGCTCTGTCATATCTGTCACTGCCACCACCCAGGAACATAATCACTACTGGTACCACACAAAGAATATGAGCAGCCCTGGGAAAGTGCATTTCTGCTCCCACGGTTCTTCCACGTCCAGGTTCTTTCTCTGCCCTGCTTCTGTAGCAGCAAAGTTGCTCAGAAGTGTCTTGTCATCAAACTTATGTGATATGCCTTTATTTTGCTGTACAAAACTACTCAGTTGAGGAGGATCAACCAAACGAGGCAGATACCAAGACTGATACTTAAGAGAATATATCCCAGATTGGAGGGAGATTAGTATTAAATACTTTCTAATAAAAATATTTCTTCTCTCAACTACCTCTCCAGTGAGAAGTGTTTCCCAAATCATGCTCAGTAGTGAAACGTAACAGGTAAAATTGCGTACAAAAATGAAAAACTAAAGATAGGTTTCCTCTCATTCTGCTTCGGGCCACCTCTTACTATGATACCCTTAACTCTGACTATTTATGGGAAGTATGAAACAGCCTTGTTAGTATGGTAGATGCAAACCAATCCTAATGAAGCTACAGCCTGACTTCACAAACGGTTACATGTGCCTAAAACTGGGTTTGTAACCCTGTAGATGAAGTCAGTTACACAAGGAGATGTGACATGATATTTAGTAGGATTCCTGCAGAGCACAGATGCTTCCCCGGCCTGCTGCTCTCCTCCATGGCTCTGCACGTGTGAGTCAGGACTGGCCATTAAGAAGGTTATTGGGCCAGACTGCAGATGCTAGTGTTCCACTGACATCTTGGGCAGTTGTTCCATAACCATAAACATAAATACCCTGCCAGACTCACCAGATTGTTATTACCACAATAGTCAGTCTCTGCTTGCAAGTAATTGCTATTACAGTTTAACGTGCGGAGAACAGGATTTTTTAAGCTTATTTTCTCTTAAGTTTAAGAAAAACTTCAAAAGGCTAATGAAGCTCAGAATATCCCATAGTTACCAAAAATCTTCACAACAATACAAAATCAGGAAAGCCTGATTGGGGCATTTTAATTTACCATTAATTAAGTTCTTGCACAATCATCACGTTAATTACAATGTATGACCCCCTCCCTAAACACATACACACAAAGAGGCGCCTTTTCTCCAGAAGGATGAAGCAGAATAACCAATAATCTTTGGTTTTAAGTTTTAAAAAGTTCTGTTAAACTCTATTACTAAGTATGCAGACTGAATACCTGCTGAAAATGTAGGGAATGAGCAAAGTAATTATTAATGTTGTGAATCATGATTTTTATTTCATAGTCTCACTCTTCACATGCTTAGAAATTGCCTAGGGAAATGACTGGGGTATGAGGTACAGGAGAATAACTGTCACTGCATGTTAAAACCAAAATATTTTTTACAGAGCTATTTCATGGTCTTAGAACTTCAGAAAAAAAAAGGTATTTACCTGTGGCAATAATAAGCAGGCAGGACAGCCGAATCTTTATTGCATAGGTCATATTTTATAGGATTGTCAGAAGGCACTGTGTTCAACCTAACTGGTAGCAATGCAGTGAAACTCAGTTCATTGGTTGGTAAGGGCTCTTGTATATGTCTATCAAATTTTCTCTCTCTAGACATGTTCACATATTTCTTCACTGATTCCCATGGGACAGATTCAGTGTTTATGAAGGTGCAAATTTTTTTTTCTCTCCAAGAATAGGCTGTTATGCAAATGAATTCTCATTCCCAAGATTGTTTTCCATGGGAACCTAACTAGCTGCACTTAGCAGTAGTAATAGGCTAGCTGGTAATTCAGCAGAGCATGGCCTGATTTTATAAGGCTTTGCTTTTATAGCATCTTTTACCTATCTGCAACATTCACCTGTTCTCCTTTTCAGGGTTATTTTTTTTCCTAGCAATTAATTCTCTTTTTAATGATCTGCCCATAATTTTGAACAAGATTTCCTACTGAGGTAAAATCTAAAAAAAAGTCCAACCTCCTCCTGATCATTCTCTGAACATGATTGATGCAGTGAAATACAACAAAATTACTGGAGGCTGCTCTTCTCTGCTCTCTACCTCCAAATACCTACAGAACACTCAGTAGCAGTACCAGCTTCCATTCACTGCCTCAAGTTCCTAAAAACTCAGCTACGAACTGTGAACAAACACATCTTTCCACACCCGTCATCCATGCTTCAAGCACCAATCACAGAGAAGTAAAAGCAGAGTAAATACTAAAAATGGCTTTATACTGTGCATAAACCTTGCCAGTTTAAATATTTACTGACAAACTGATGGAAGTTTTCTGGTCAATACTTTTTTATAGAACAGCTGGCAACATCTCCAGGTCAGGGGCAGATTAAAGAGACTGGTTCTGTATGGTCAGTGATTAGGCTCAGAATTGTGCACTTACAGTGGCTGTGATGTTTCTCCTTGTTATTTTTATAATTCTGACCACAGTTGGCAGAAAATTTATGTGAAATATAAAGTCTAGGCACAGTTCTAGGGCAAAAATTTCTGCTTACTAATGCCTCATCTTTTTAAGAATGGAAGTAACACTAGGTTAACAGACAAAAAATTTCAACAGTACTTCACTCCAATGTTGGTGAGCTCAGTGTGTTTTCAAATGCATTGATAAATTCAACAATACATGCTTGTTAATGATGAAACCAATATATCTATGAGAAAGACAAATGAAAGCCAAGTGTCTCTTTTTCAAGATTCAGATTTTCAGCATGGAGATAATGATCTCCATGTTTCAAATACGCAGTTGTCACCAAGTTCAAGTTTGGGACCTGACCCTCCAGACCAATAACCTTAAAATCCCACATTCAGGACAAAGCGTGTTGTTAAGTTGTATGCAAACTTTTTAACCAGCATATGAACAAATCTGGAAAAATTCAAAAGGTCTTTTGTTATATAACCTAATCTGCAGTCAAAGTTATCCCATTACATATCCTAAATTATGACTACATGAACAGTCCTGTGTGTGCATGGGCCTGTAAAAATATATATGCATATATATACACACACAAATAGGAGAGAGTGCATAAGAAGCCCCTTCCTCATTGAGTCTCAGCAGGGAAGTCATGAACAAATTAATTTTAGCATGAGTTTTCAGTCTGCTGAGCTTTCTGGAATATTGCCAAGCATCTGTGTGGTGAAAACTCCAGGAAATCTGATGCAGAGCACTCATTTTGGAGGACTGCAGAGCCAAGACCTGTATATTCAGCAGAACAGAACTGCAGTTCCAGTACTACACTTACACACTTCTGCATTCATTACAGCCTGCTCTTCATGTCAAAACAAAACACAAGTTCAGCACAGTTTTCTGAGTTAAAGAAATCTACACATAGAGGGGTGTCTATGTTATGCCTATTAATGCCTTCACCTAACAAATCTAATCCTTTAACTCAAGCATTTAATTTAGAAGTTTCTGCTGCAACATTGTAAGTAATCTATTCAAAGCATTACTCATTTTCTGGGGTGGATAGAGGTAGTGTTTAATTTCTCCAGGTTTTAAAGCAGGTTTCCTAGGAAACAGTTTCAGCCACCCTGGCACAGGTCAGCTTACACTTTATTCCATGAATTGGGCTATCACAGGCGTATCAAACCACTGCAATAATAACCAATGTGTTGAGCATTGTGGCCAAGTCACTTGGATACTTTAATACTTGAAGCAATACTTGTCTGTACAAAAGTAGATACTGTCAGGAGAATGACACTCCTGATACTGTTCAGCAATAACTGACCAGAGCATGTATGACTTTTGGCTGACCAAGTATTTCCAAAATGTTCTGTGAGTTACAAGTCTGCTTCTCCTAATAAATTCACAGCCTTGTACAGTCATTAGAAGAATGACAAAAATAAAATAGGTGCATGAAATACAAAATATAAACTTCAACATAACTGACCTTAACAGCTTCCTTTGAAGTAAATTTAAATGAAAATAGACTAGGAGGCAATATTAAATTTTTTTTGTTTGGTTTTTTTTTTTTCCTTAGGTAGTAATAAACATTTTTTCTTAAAACTTTGAAAGGGAAGATACTACTACCACTGCAAATACATGATTATGACGGTATTGAAAAATACCTTTAACTATGCTTTTTTCCTAACAGAATCTGCCATGCAATTTGAACAAGTACAGTCCAGGAATAATTCACAGTTTTTTCTTATAAACAGAAACAAGAAGAAAGAGGTTTTTTCCAAGCAATACAGCAAACAATATTCATTTCTCCCCAGAATGTTCTTATGCCAAAATTCTAGAAAAATATGAAAAACATTCAAATGGCTTCTAATTATATAAATCACTTATTTAATTCCCCAGAATAAGCCGGAAGTGAAACAATTGGAAAAGTAGTCTTTCCATATGAAAGACTACTTTCTTTCCATATGAGCCAGTACTTCAATTTTTAAGATAACCAAAAGTACCCGTCTCATCTGAGGTTCAGGTGGACAGTCTTCATTCTAAGGAGCTCACATAAAGTAAAACACTGGCAGGATGGTATGCAACTTTCGCAAAATTCATTGGCATAATTCATCACAGCATTACTTGCTTATTGCAGAGTCCAATATGTAAGATCTAGTTTTCAAAAGAGAACATTCACCAGAGCCATTCCTCCAGAAGTCTTATACGGAAAATTAATTTAAACATTGAGCCTACAACAAGGATTAAAGGTTCCAGAACATGTTCACAATTGTGTCAGAAAGTAGACTTCAGAATTAATTATCTCTATTAGCAAAATAAAAGAAGATATGATTATTTTATTTCCCCCCACACCAAATCTCATATTTGGTTGGAGGCATGGAAATTAATTATGCCTCCTCATTCAATCCAGGTAAGGAAGGAAAGTATTATAAAATAAGTGGTGATATGAATCTTCAGTAAAAAGGCACTAGATCAGCTTTTCACTTTTTTCCAGAACTAAATCTCAGGTGGATAATCGTGCCTAATAATGCGAATCCCACAACACCCACTCAGTCATTTTCTAAAGAACATAAACTTTTTATGCTACTCAATGCTTAAGACCAAGACAATAATATAAGGCCACCTACAATTACTTGTCCAGCTTACAGAAAAAACCTCTTAGTCTGAGCAGCAGACATCAGCATATTGCCTAATATCCAACAGTCTCTTGGTGAGAAATTGAGACATCTCTTCTTAGACAAAGTAACATAAAACTTGTGGAAACTTTTCCTCCTGCCCCCAATCAGATGCTTGTAAAATCATGCATTCTCAAGAAAAATAAAATCCTGAGTAAAATATTTGCTCCTTTTTTGCAATGGAACAGATATTTCTTGACATGTTGAAAGAAACTCAAAGTCGCTGTCAAACCTGTGCTCTATGCAACTTTGGGGAAACATCGTTTAAAGATGACAGTACCTAAGACCACTCATAAAAAAGATCAGAATTGCTTTAGTTTGAGGGGAGTCCCACATTTTAGCATTTGGAAAAAAGCAAACTAATTAAAAATTACTTCATACTAGAAGAGAATATATTTTTGGAACTTTAGAGCTTAACTAACAAAGTAAATGATTATGACTTCTGTTTGCAACAAGGGATTATGCAAACTGAAATGAAAAACAGTTTGTTTCAAGTGACTAAGAAAAACAGATGAAAAGCAAAAGCAAAATTATCCGGAGTACTGGAGTTGGCAAGTACCTTGCCTGGCTGAAAGACTTCCAAGCTCTCTCATACTTTCTCCTCCTAAATATGCATCGCCTTCAGCTCCCTCCTTTCCTATGGGCTGAAAGAAATGGAAAATCCCTGAGTTTGTCAAAGCCCTTGGTACCTTAGAAGTCAGCTCCATCTCTGTACTATTGCCAGTAGAATTACCTTTGAATCCTAACTTCCTTACAGGAGACAATTTGCTCCAAATAAGCGTTGTGGAGAACCAAAGGCATATTGGTGTTCCTTTCTCTCTGGTGATTCATGCATAAGTGCCACGTTTGTCCCGCAGACTGGGAAGTGGATTTACTGGCTGCATCCTAACATGCTGGGAGAAACACTTTGTGAAATGTTAGTGTGGCATTTTACCTCTCCCAAAAGAGCACAGGGTGAAAGTTATGATTCCAAGGATTAGCTGTGAATCGTGTTTAAGCTGTATTCATGAATAAATAACATCCAGGAGAGGGTAAACAAAGACTTTCTGACACGCCATGGGTACTTAAATAATTTGCTTCCCATTTATATCTGCATAACACCCAGGAGTAAAAGTTCTGAAAGTAATTAAATTGTTCTGTGTGATATAAGTGTGAATGAACTCAAAAGCCAAATTCCTGTACTTGTAGAAGCAGCAGTATCAAAGATGACTTAGAAAGGCAATAAGGAGCTGCAGAGAAGATTGAAAAGGATATGATTGCATGATCCAAGTCTTAAGTATTGCTGGCAAATCAATGCCTTGCAATGTGAATTGCTATATTCCTCCAGCAGCAACTGAGTCTCTCAGAAAAGTATACGTTATTCCCAATCTTCTTTCAAGAGCTGCTCTCAATGCTGCATCTTAAATCAGACTACTTTTCTAGCTATTCTTCATGCAAAATAAAAACAGGATGGAAAAATATACTTGCCAGTTTTTCTGAGTGTAGCATAATCTGTTAGCTCCTTCTCACTTTTACTGTTCCAAATATTTCACAAAAAAGGCAAACTTGCAAACTCCAATTCCAATGACTTATATCGGTTTTTCTTTTTTAAATACTCTTTTTAAATCTCATTACATCCTTTAATGAAAGAATGCTTCTTACTCAGACAGAAAAGATTGAAAGGAGTGGACAAGACCACAAAGCACATAAATTAACTCTCTTTTCTAGACATAGGTTTTCTCAGACAAAGGTAGCAGTGCATCAGTATCAGTGGAAGAGGTTGATGAAAATCAGTGTATAAAATAAATACTTTGATTTTCCAACTACAAATCTCACCTCCAGACTTGCATGAAGGTTGCACAACTGGGAGACTCATTACAACTCATTTAACAAAAGTATTGCCTAGAACAGAAAAAAAATCCTCTTTCCTCCAGTCATGCTGCCCACAATACACACAGAGGGAGATTGAACAGAACACCAGGGGAAAATGGTGCCACTGGGATAAAAGATTTTCACTGCAATTCACATTTTGGAAAGCCCCATGGTGAAATGGTGGCGGCAACAGAGCTAGACTTTAAGCTAAGCAACTGAATTCAGTCATTTTCTTGCTTTAGAAATGTTTCCTAATGCACAAGAGCAAACCCTTATTAATGAATTCTATCCAACTCAGAACAGAAGGAAAAGGAACTGAGAAATGGTAATATCCCAAAAAAAGTGAAACAGAATAGACCTATTAAAAAAACTGGATTTTTTTTTCCAGTCACAGATTTTAGTCAAAAAACAACCCAACACTGAAGCTCTTTTATACTCTGCAGTTGGACTTGTAAAGTGCCACTGGGGTTTATTAAGTGAAACATCACAGTGTACTGGGAAAAGACAATCAAGTTTTCATGGTAAATTCATACTGGGCCTGCTTCATTTATTATCTCTGCTGATTATGGGCACTTGTTCATCAGAATTTATTCCAAGTAAACTCAAGGTGCCCTAGGTTTATTGAAGTCACTTTCTGTTCATAGTTATTGATATAATCAAGAAATGAAACTTTTATACTGGAAAGACCAACATTATGGACAAGAACCACAGCTATAAACTGTAAGGTATGGCCTTGCACAGTGTGCGCCTCTCTCTGAAAGGGAAAGGGACATTGGCAATAATCTCCTTCCTTTTCATCTGATTGGTTTTGGTTTTTTTCCTCCATNTGGTTTTTTTCCTCCATTTCTGCCAACACATAGTCATTCTTAGATGATGAAATGAGAAAAGACTAGGGCTTTTTGATTCCTTTCACGGCTTCTGCGTTTGACTTCAAATTTAACCTTAATTGCCTTGTGTTTCCAAAAATTTTACACCACACAGACTTGCAACATCTCACTTATCTTCTCCTAGGAACTATGTCAATAAGTGCAATGTACTCAATACTCAAAAAGACATGCAAACCTGAATGATTAAGAATGTAATGTGCTTCACTCTCTGTCATTCAAGTGACTTGTTACTTCACAGATTAAATCAAACACTAATGTCCATCCAAAATCTTTTGTAGCTTGTTGTCTAGTTTGACTATTTGTTTCAAAAATCTCTGCTTTCAGGATGATGATGACTTAATATTTAATCATGGATTTCCAGACAGAAACAGCAACAAGAAAACTTTATCTAATCTGATTTTTTTAAAAGATGAGTATTTTGTTTTAAACAGAAGAGAAACCTTGCAGGAAATTCTCTGAGGGTGGTTTGGAATATTTAATTTCAAAGCTTTAAAAAAAGTTAAAATATTCAAAATTAGAATTGAAGTGCTTGAAATTGTGACAAGAAAATTGTGGATTTTCTTTGCAGGGTAAAAGTTAGTTTGGGATTTCTGGTCCCTTGAAGAAAACTTGAAACATTGTGTTTAGCAGTAATTCAGACTGAAATTTCATCCCTCCACGGTTAATCCTTGCAGCAGCTGAAATCTAAAAGCTATTTTTTGTACAGCTTGTGAAGGTTTACTAGCTTTAGGAGACCTTTAAGTAGACTCTGGAAACACTGTTTGTCTTGCCCTTCAATATAACACAGAAAACTAGACAGTGAGCATTTGGATGCCAGAAAAGAGACTATTTTCTTTTGGAAAAAAATTAACATAATTGAGTATGCCAAACAGGCAACCTGGATGCTTTCTTTGAATTCTAGCATCTCTGGGGCATGAGTCTTCAACGAGATTAAGCTACATTAGTTGCTGGGAAGCTCTAGTATTTTGGTTCTCAAGTACTGCATAGATGAAATGTAAACTGTAAAGGCAGATTTACCTGTTTACACTTTGAAGTTTTGGACAGAAAAATACCTATGATATTCCAATAATGACTAATTCTGGGAACAATTTCACATGCACAGCTGGTACTGCAAGACTTGCTAATTAAATATCCAGGTAAGTAATTAGACTCTCAGGTGTTCTGAAATTACAGAAGTCCTGAAAGGTGCTAAGGTAACACTTATCATTCCTGACTGGTCTATAAAAACACAGCAGCAAGTAAAGTGCACCTGTAAATCAACGTCAGGGAGTTTAAGTACCATGGTAAAACTATGGAGTAAAGGTTTCTATCTACACAACGTGTGCAAGGCAGAGGTGAATGTCCCCAGCAGAACAGTGGAAGTTATGTCAAAAGCAGTGAAATAATGATGCCATTTCATGATAGACTGTGATTTGACATCTTTTTATGCATCACTTCACAGATGTAGTTTAGTTGAGAAATGTATGTCCACATAAAATCATAACTTCTTCTCCCCATGCCAAAAAATTGCATATATAGTCCTATGAACTTCTATATATGCCTAGATGTAGACACATAGATGTACGTGTGAAAAGTAAAAGGGATACTATGTTCTGCTGTGTTGCCTTCCTTTATAATAATACTGATCTTCCTGATCACAGGATGATTTATAGTTAACTGATGAAAAGTGCTTCAGAAGAACCAACTATTATTAATGTTGTGTATGTGGCCACACGCCTCTTTTTTAACTGTAAGTGATGATCAGTGCATATCTATCAGCAATAATAAGTATTCTTATAAGCAAAATCTTGCATATTGCAGTCTCATCCAGGAAAAATTGTTAATTGGTGCCAGCTATTGAATGAAAAATTGCTTTAAGTTTCCCACAGGAAGATGCAATGTGAGTTAAGGAGGATACCATAACATTTACATGTAAAATGATTTAATTATGTTAGTTGGAATTTTATAAAAACATTAACCAAAGACATGTAAGTATGGTAAATTTCAGCTCCTTGGATTTTTCCCCTGGTAAAACTAGAAACAGTATGAAATGGCACCTTCTACAGAGAAAACAAAGGAACTGTTCATAGAGATCCCTGTTATTCCTCAGTATTCACAAGTACAAATGAACAAGAGACTTCCCAGCATAGATCTATCATGTCTAGTTTCATTTTAGCTACAAAAAGAAAAACCTGTGGAGTAAACATGTGACATATTGTGCTGAAAATGGTAGCTGAACTAGTATTTAATATAGCTGAAAAGAAAAAGACGGGAG
>VXBU01011264.1:61072-86601 GCA_013400315.1 Bombycilla garrulus | reverse complement strand
ACGTGCAAGCTTTCTTCATATGTATGGAGCACAAAGCAGAGCTCGTCTTCATTTGTGCTTACTGGAAACTATGGTAGCCACCAGATGTTATGATGCCTGCAGAAAACAACAAATAAGGATCACCAGCCAAGGGAATTGTTGGGCTTTGAAATTACACAGGATGCTGCAGTTCCTCATTTCCTACAACCTGGTGTTATTCAAACTGCATCTGAAAACTGGGGGCAAAAAATAGACTTGCAGACCACAATAAAAATAGACATCAAGGTCAATAAAGGCCAAAATGAGGCATCCAAATAAAACACTCTGTAACTTTATGTCATGATCAGATGTACAGAAAAGAAGTGATATTTTACATAGACAAATATAAGTAAGCAAATACATTACCTGCAAAAATCAACACAAATAAAGTCAGGGAAGATTTTCATGCTATTTTTCATATGAAAAAGAGGATCTCCAGTCAAGAAAAATAATTAAGAGAGTCAGATTAAAAGAAAAGACTATATAAAAGCATATTCAGCTTTCCTTTGACTAACTTTAAAAATTAATTACAAGAACATTATTAATGGATGTTGAAATGCTAGCGCTAATAAAACAGGCTAAATATCATTATTACTTCTTTCAGGTGGTAAAAATGATGATTGTGGTTGTTCTGACCTTTGCTGTCTGCTGGCTGCCCTACCACATTTACTTCATAGTTACTGGGATCTATCAACAATTAAATCGGTGGAAATACATTCAGCAAATCTATTTAGCCAGCTTTTGGCTTGCCATGAGCTCTACAATGTACAATCCCATTATCTACTGCTGTCTTAATAAGAGGTAAGAGCTGGTTATGAAACGGGGTGCATAACTTCACCAAGAACATAAACTGCTTACAAGGAAAAAGAGACATAGAATTTTCACTTAAATAATTTTCAGTTAGTGGAAAAGACAACAAAATGCAAAAAAAAAAACCCAAAACAAACCTTTCTTTAGGTTCGTACTTGAAAAGAATCCCCAAAAACCTAAAGGTGGACTTCTGGTAAATAGTTTGGTCTACTTAAAATTTCAGAGCAAAATTCAGCAATCTGGTTTCAGAAACCAGTCTTTCCCATGTCCACCTGCAAAATTTCAAAAAACTACAGCAGTTTAAAGTTCTTCGGTTTGCAAAATATTAAAATAAAGAAGATGGTAACTAGTGGTATAGTGTGTAAACTGTATGTTTACTAATTGTAGCCCCAATTTTTTTTCTGGAAGAAGTTAATACAAAATGTGTTTTACTGTGTTTCGTATATCTCAGCATTAGATTTCTACTGCCTTCCAAGATCTGCAACATGCTGACAAATATTATACAACTGTTTATGTTCTCATTATGTAATACTTAATAACAGCATTGTTTGATAGCAACACATGATGCTTTGAATTTCAAACCTGTTGAGTTTGGTGACATTTCACAGATACTTGCTAGTCTGAGATTACTGCATTGCAGAATGGACTCAAGTCTTGCATTGCAACTTGTAGGAACAGGATCTACACAAATATCATCCAGGCTATCCTATTCACCAGTATTGCTTCTAGCATTATTGGATAAAGGTCTTTAAGAAGAATTAATTACTTCACAAACTCAGTCAGTATGAATCAGTACTGTATAAGTAATCTTAAATATTATTTCAAATCTCTTTTGACTTAGCAGCCTGTGCCAAGTTTGATTACTGTTAAGCTTTATACCAATATTGCAAGATAGTTCTAAATCCCCACTAAAGATCAAGCAGCACCTGACAGAAGTCTAATCAAAAATGAAGTGAACAAGTCCTAACAAGTTTTATTGGTGTACTAACACTGATGTCTTCCTCCTTGATGAGGATAACTTATGATTAACATTCATGATCTTTTAAAAAGACAAGTTAATGACTAAATTCATAGAGCCTTCTGCCTCTTTTCATCATTTACAACTGTTTAAAGATGAGGTAAAGTTTTAGCAAGCCAGAACAAAATTGTAACTCAAATGGCAAATCTTCCATTAATTTCAACAGAAACCAGATTTCACTAAGTGTCCAGTGTCTGCAAAATCAAAGGCAAGGAAAACTGAGGCCTCATATTTTTCAATTACGACCATAAAGCTTCTAAACCAATCCCATTTTCTTCAAAAACTTTTTATGGCACAGTTACAAAAGTATTCATAAAAAATATTCTCTCTGATGTGACTTATGTTGACACTTGCAAACTGCAAAATTAAATGTCTGGACTAAAGAATACAGCCAAAAAAATTAATATTCTGAGACGTACTAAAGGTCACCTTGTTCAGAATTTGCTGCAAGATTGAAATCCTGGTGACAGTTTTCTTATAATTAAGTCGCATATTGAAATAAAGATAGCAAAATATCTGCTTCCTTTTCATTAAGCAGGAAAACAGAGTCTGTTGCTGGGAGTCAGATCAATTCATGCCTCTGCTGGACCTAGTAGCAGACAAGAGTCAGAATATCTATCCCCAGCCTCATCTTCCAGGCTAATTAGGATATTACGTATCTAGATAAAGAGAGCATTATTTCAACATGAAGAAAAACTATGCCCTGAATTTGAAAGAGGATGGAAGATGCCAAGAAAAGTAATAGTTTAAAGATGTTTTGGCTTTACAATTCCTATCACTAAATTCATTTCCATCAGAGGTTCTTTCAGTATTTTTCCAAAATATAGACTGCATGTAAACACAGAATGCTGAATAGCAACCTAAGTGCTCAGCTGTCCTCATGTGAGAGCCCCATGGCAAACTTAAGAATTTGAGGAAGGAAAAGTCTCTTTTGTGAGATCCATCAACTTTAACTGAACACTTTATCTGAATTTTTACCTGCAGTCATTGTAGTTGAATCATTCCTCCAAAAAACTTACAGACAGGATAAACAACGGAGCTGATTGTTAAAACAAGAGAAGCAAGAGAAGTGAGAAAGTCAGATAAGCTTTACGTCTAGGTGAAAATGTGTTCTTTTTCCAGTAATACACAGATATAGAGAATTGCTTTTCTAATACATTAAATTTTTATTCTGGAAATGCATACGCACAAAACATAACAATGGTCTTTATGGTAAATCCCTGCCTTTGTATGAATATTGCAAACACTGATGCTCTAAAGCCTCAAAATGCCTGTTTGTATATTGCTCACATTCAGATTTCAACTTCCTAGGATCCTCTTAATTATTAAAAATTATTTTCCAAAGATTTTACATGAACAATTAGTCATTACATCATTCCCATATAAGCATCTCTGTTGGAGAGAAACACAGAAGGGATATTGAAATTAGGAAACTGGGGTGGTATTTTAGAGAAAATAATGTTACAAAGTTTCTTGCTGAAAGAAGACGAAAACACAGATGCAAACTTCATTAGAGGTCAAATCAAAACAATTTCTGTGAAGACAGTTCTATGAAAGCTGGTGTGTGTTTACTTTGCACAGGAAAAGGACAGGAAATTCATAATAAGGAAAATGCCACTGTTAAACTGCAGGGAAAGCATACAGACAGAAACAGAAATTAGTTGTTACCGCTACCTTTTTTACCCTACTCAGACTTGTCAAAGAAACTCCCACTGACTTCACCACACCCAGGCCTAGGGGCAGGATAAGGGGCCAAGTCAGTGTGGTGCCAGCATTGTGTATGTTTTTGAATGAAGGCTGGCGCTGGTTCTCACCAGGCTCCTTTCCTCCCTCCTAGGTTCCGAGCTGGCTTCAAGCGAGCGTTCCGCTGGTGCCCCTTCATTGAGGTGTCCAGCTACGAGGAGCTGGAGCTCAAGGCAGCCAGGTTTCACCCCACCCGCCAAAGCAGCCTCTACGCTGTGTCCAGGATGGACTCCAGCATGACCGTGGTGTTGGACACCAACGATGCAGACAGCACGCACGCCAGCCATAAGAAAAGAGCAGCTGCAAGGGACCTGAACTTCAATGGCTGTTCACAGAGGAATTCCAAGACTGTCTCCACGGCCTCAAGCCTCATCAGTTCACTGCACACATCAGCAGATGTTTATTCCTAAACATTTCATCTTGCTACAAGGGCAACACTGGACAACATCCTCCTACTTTGACACTTGGTATTCATACCACAGGAAAGCAGACCAGATTCCACTAACAAACCCAAGCTATAAATATTGTGAGATTTTTGGGAATCTTAGTTTTTTTGCTTTGGAGAGAAAGAGGAATTTGAAGACAAATTATTTATGTTTTAGTCCAAAAGCATACTTGTACCTTATACATAACAATGTTTGTAAGGATTATCCAAAATAAACCAATGGCATAAAAAGCTTTGTTTCAGTTGTCTCTGACTTGTGGCATTTATATTTGACTTACTGAAATGTAACAGGCTCCTTTACTTATTGAACCAGAAATGTACAGTGTTTTCCATTACGAGTGTATTAATTCCACAGTAACAAAATTATGTGAGATTTGATTACAAAAATGTATTTATAATGAACACCTAATGAGCCCCAAGTCTATTAAGCTGTTTTACAATTTAGACCCATTGCCAGACAAATAGCTAAAATTAAGTTCACGTGAATGCAGTTCAGCTCCGTCTGCAACAGTACAATTTCGCAAATATGTATGAGAACAGAAGAACATGACTAAGAGACTAAGCTAAATTCTTCCAAAGTCTGCATAGTAAACACTAGATTCTAATGGGATCTGTACTTCCAGGGGAATATATTGCTTTGATGACTGTTTCATAGCCTAAGGGTAAGGTCTGTCTCCAGTGATCTTAACAGAACCTTTCTGATTGACTTCAAAAAGGCCAAAAGATTCTAAACTGAAGATTCATATATGAAAAAAATTACCACTGTGGCAATGGACTCTGCTCTGCAGAAGATGAAGCAACAAGTATTATGAGGAGAAACTTCCACTGGAAAAAAAATTATTTGGGCTCTTTTCACAAATTTCCATAGATTGATGCATGTAAAAATACTCCTGTGTCTGCCTCTGAAAATATGCTAGGCATTCTTACAGAGGCATGTTCCCACCGAATTCAGACAAAATCCACTTACCATCACTGTTGCAGAGAAAGATGAATGTAACAAACAAGAGACCAGAGAGCAGTTAAACAACTGTCAGTTGCATGGATAGACTGTTTATGTGAAGGTTTGTTGTCAAACAGTTAATAAAAACATAAGCAAAAGCATGTGAATATCTTCCTGAGTTAGCCAAACCAGCACAGGACAGTGTATATCTGGCTGAACCCAACACAGTACCAAAGCTGAGCCACTGATAAAGAAAAGTTTGAAGAGAGAAAGGCTTCAGCTGGCTTTAGTCCACATTCCTTCCTAGCAACTGGGGATGATTGTGACAGTAAGCGTATCAAACAAGACCAGTAAAACAAGAATCATATTTATATTTTGATTCATATATATATATGTATATTGACTATGTATATAGTCAATTGTTATGTTCTGCTAAGTGTAACTTGTACCTGTATACTGATGTTACTGCACTGTGGTATCACTTACTAAATCAAAATCCTGCAGAAGGTAAGATATCCTCAAATACATCAACCTGATACATTAAACTCTCCATATATGGAATAACTAAAGAATCTGGTCACAGAGTATTATACTCTTAGAACTATCACAATTCTAGACTCACATTTTTCCATCTATGGCCTGATCTTAAATCGACTGAAGCACAGAGCTCCGTTCATTAATGACTTTCCTTTTAAATGTCAGTCCATGCTTTCCAACAGCCTGTTTCTCTAAAAAAACAGGTATTTTCCAACATTGTAATTGTTATACTCTCACTTCTCCTTGTTTAAGAGTGTGTAGTAATCCAGCAAGTGTCATGCAATGCCTATAAAATACTTATAAATATTTTTCCCCTGAAAGACTCTGTTTTAAGAACTTAAAAGTCTTCGCAGGTTTTCAATAACTCCATTGAGAAGATCCAGGATAGCCACCCACAAACAAAAAAATTACCCTAAGTATATTACCCTGATGGTGTTGTACTACAAACACATGCTGTGAAGTCCTCTGTCTGCTCGTGTACAACTTCTGAGAAACATACATAGAGAAAATGTATACTTGTTAAATAAAGAGTCTTTTCTAACTATGGCTATTACAAAATAAGTGTTGATAAATTTATTGGTTTTAAATGTAGAGTATAAATTTGAAAAAGCTGTATATAAAAATACAGCAGCATAAATGTATATAACCTTCTCATGTAACTTTTAGGATTTTTCACTGACAAATATCAAGAAAGCAACGGTGGCTTCCTCAAACTTGTACCTCTAGTGAAGCAATTTCACTTTAAGTGTTTTATGATATGACCTCCCAGACAACTAATCCATTGATAATATCACTATATTCTGGTGGGCTAGAGGTATCAAAAACACTCTCACCATTCCTGTAGTTCTTTGAAGTTACACGATATTCCTGTAAAACAAATGAAGAATTCTATGTCTGTAATCACAGCATTGTCTTACCAAAACATTAAAGTAATACATGGTAAAAATCAAGCAAGGTTACACAGTTAAACAAGTAGGACAGCAAAAGCTGTGACTGACAGCAGCTTCCATAAGAATTAATATTTCTGAGCATTTTCAGCAAGTGGCCTGGTGACTGTAAAATTCTTTAAAGGCTTCCTGACACTCCTCACTGAGTGCAGAGGAAATCAGATCATCCTCAGTTTGTGTCAATAAGACTGCTCAAAGCAGTAGCAGGCATGCAGAGCACGTGCACTTGTGTGATTGCTGGTGCAGCACTGTGGCTATCTCATGTCTGCAACCTTCAATCCACATTCCTTAATTTTGCTAGGAATGAGTTCAGGAAAACAGACAGATACAGAGTTAGCTTCTTACTGAGAAGGGCACAATAATACTCCAAAACAGCTGCAATTAAACAGCATCAGAAAAGGTCTTCTGATCTTGAAATCTTATGAAACATGTTAGTCCTTGGTATAACAGTTCATAGTACTTCAGCCCAGGCTCCTGCTGGAGTCTGCCTCTAGAACATATATGTGATGAAGAGATATTGCTCCCTGAACAGCCATTTTGCAGGGAGATTCCCCTGGTAAAGAACAGGTTTAACTTTCATATCACCAGACAGAATAATCAGCATCAGTTTACTCTGTCATTCCCTTAACACTGGCTAAACTTGCAATAAAAAAAAGGAAAAAAGGAAAAATAAGAAAATACAACGAAACCGACTTAAAAAGCTAAACAACTATTTAAAGAAAAAAAAAAAGTCATTTCTTGTCTCAAGTCTTTGTGGTGGTGCATCTCCTCCCCATACTTTTCCTCGGAACCACTCTATGACCTCAGGAATCCCCTCTGGGCCTTGGTCTTTGTGTGATGAGTTGGGTGGTCAAGCTTCCCTTGACCATATGGGAACTCCTGCATGGTTAAGCTGGGAACATCCCTGAGATCAAGGACAAGGACACAGTCAGTCACCCACTTACAGCCTTGGGGCTTTCCCTGAACCACAACCCAAGGGGAACAATACCATTGTGGCTGCAATTTTGAAAACAATTTGGAATTATTTATATTTGGAATTTAAAAATTCAAGTGACTACCGATCAGAGGATAGAAATTTTACAGATTACATCCTGCTACCCTATAAACCAGGGGTCCTAAGTGAGGCCCTTTGAGCTTCCCTGGACTTCAGCAGGATGCGCCAGAATCTCCCTTTTAGTGGGATGGTTCTCAGAGCTTGCAAACTGATGTTTGTTAGAAAGCTGACAACAGGGCACAGGCTGATAATCTCACTCCTTGAGCCTCAACCCTCATCTGCTGCGAAAAGCCAAGGCACTCGACATGGGTATATGTCTGCAATCAGAGGGAATTTTTCACAGGCACTTCTGTATACACTTCATTGTGTCTGTGTGCATGCCTGTGTGTGAATTGATTTAAATACCCTATAGCAAGTACAGCATAAATACTGACATCTCAGAACAATAATTAAGTACCTGCTGCAATTTTAGTCAATTTTATTGAATTACTTTATAAATGCTGAATTAGACAATTAATTAAGTACTACTTAAATCCTTTAAACATGAAACATTGATCAGGTCTAAGGCTAAGTTTGTCAATGGGGTCGACTCTGAACCTTGTGACTATGTGAAGGTCTTCCGTGCCCTTTGCATCCCTGCTCTCCACGCAAATCATTCTAGTGATTTCAAGCCAATATTCCTTTGTATGCTTCATTTACATTGTAAATAATAGAGCGAACATTGCCATTAAACTTTGTTGCACTTTCACACATTTATATTAAAACTTACTTTTGTCAATATCTGTGGCAGTGATTCTTTAAGCTACTTAAACCACTCAATTGTGACAAATTGGCACAGTCTGCAGAACACTAAATCAGGATTCACAACAGTCTTGCACATAAAAGCATGATCTTGAGAGAAAAAATGAACTCCAAGCAAACTCAGGGTACTCAGACAGGATGCATTAAGCAGATTGCAGCCAGGATCACTTTGTCAGGAATCCCGCGACAGCCTTCCTTCCAGCTCACTTACAGCACACTGTCAAGGTTAGGAATCACTGGCAGACCTGCCCAGCGTGAGGTATTTGCAGCATATTTATGGTAACTAAATGCATTATTGAGGCAGATCACTCATCAATACCAACACACATTTTCAAAAATACCATTCAGAACGAAATTATTAAAAAAAAAAAACAAAAAAACTGAGAGCAAAACAGGTTTTAGAAGTTGGTGCTTTTTTATCTAAATAAAAAACATTTAGGTATTTTGGAAGTGGATGTTTCTTCTTTAATACTGAGGAATTTTTTTCACTCCAGTGAAGAAGCACCTATTTCACTAGTATATATTTCAAAACCTTTCAGGCTATGCCCACCAGGATATAGAATTTAGATAAACTTGTTCTTTTTGTGTTTATTTCAAGGCTTTTGAAGTGCCTATTTAAAGTAGAAATTTACTGCTGAACTTCTTCCTCTAATTCAAGAGGAGTTTAAATTTAGAGGCCCAAATAGTATGGGCTGCTTGTTAAAGAATACTTCCAAAGATTGCTATAAATGATGCAGGAGATATTACTAAGGATATACCACTGTTTACAAATATCTTGTGAGTTGCCTGTATTAAGCAGCGCATTCAGTTCAATTTGTGTCCTGCTCATGAGCAGATTGAAATGGTTCTGTGTTCATAAATCAAAGTGATCTATTGAGACCAGTCAAAGATAATTCTTTATCAGCTCATGAGCAGTTGCTGTGGGTATTTAAATACAAATTGTGTTTAGATGGGTTCATATATCACATGGGATATAGTTATTGGCTAATTGAATTGCTTCTCTCCCATCTATAAAACTGAAACGTGTCTTGTATTACAGCTGGAATCAGACTTCCCAAAGCAAAGGGTTAAGCTTACAAATATTAAAAATGTCTGTTATGAGTACTCTATAAGAGCCTCTGGAATCACCATTCCTAAGCTTCCCAACAATGAACTTTTCACTGCAATATTTGTGATGTGAACGGAAAAAGGGACACCAGGAACAGTCGCATGAATTGCACTTCCCACACTTACTGTGAAAATTCACTTTTCCCAGCTTCCTTGGAATTACATGGTTTAGATTTTAACAAACCCAAATCCAACCAATAATTTAATCAGTAGGCATTCACCAATCAAATCCTACAAATCTGCCAACACTTAAAATGCTCAGCAGCTCTTCTACAATGCTGCCGACAAATTCATATGCAAATAAAAGTAACAAATCAAGCCTGTAGATACTATACACATCAAGACTTCAGGCAAGCTCCTTCCTGAATGCAAGGGAAAACATCCTGGACAGAATCTCTCGATTTGCAGAGGTTCTGCCAGATGAGGTCTGAACAAGGACAGGGAAATGTTCCAGTATCGAAGGACTTCACAGAGCAGTCCAGACAGCATTTCTTTCAATTTGCAATACTGAAATCTGTATCTTGTGTGAGAACTGAAAAACTTAAGGCTGCCAGCAACACCCCCTAGATCAAAGGTACAGCTTTGCCTTGACCCAAAGTTCTGCTCAGTAGGACCTTACACTAGGCAAAGTAGGCTTTTATTCACGAGTATGTTCTGATATACTCACAGCCTTCATTCATTTCGTTGAGTTTGGAACCTTGAAAACATTTAGACAAATGTATGACCACGCCATGGGCCAGGTGAGGTGGCCCAGCTGGAGCAGCTCTCCTGAGGACTGGCAACTTCAGCAAGGCAGAAAAGAAGTGATCATAGAAGCATTATGATCTTCACTTCTCATCCTATGTATGCCCTGCACCACAGCACCCTCATGCCTACTAAGTCATGCAACTGCTGTCACCTGGCCACACAAATGTGAATGGGGTAGCAGGACCAGAACTAAGAGAAGAAAGAGAAAGCAGACAAACAGTTTGCCCCTGGTCCCAAAACTCCTTTTCATAGCTTGTTTGACATGTAATCACCCTAAAACTAAAAGGATGTAGAGATACTTCAGAGCTAGCAGCTCATAAGCTTAGGTACCAAAAGCAGCACAGAGGGCTAAAATTTACCTTGATATTATCAAACTACCACAGGGAAACTTGCCCACGCTGGTATTTGGCTGGACCATTTCTACTATCCCTAAACATACACATGCCACGCATAGTACATGTAGCTACATCCACATTCCAAAGCAATTCTTATCCTAACGTGTACCAAGAAAAAAAAATTAGTCTAACCATCCGCCAAGCTCTCAAAAGGGAAATGGGCGTGTCTTCACACACCCTACATGCCTCCCATCTTGCTGCCATAACAAGATCTTTGGCAACCCCTCCTTGTTCCAACCCAAGAGAAGCCTGAGCCGAAGGCCATGAGGGAGCTGTGGTGTAACCTGACAGACTTCCCAGCATGGCTGCACAGCTGCTAGCTCTGACACAGAGCTCCACACCTTAACTCAACACAGACCTAAATACCTGAAAGAGACAGGAGTGATAATCCCGATTGTTTTCTACCAAATAATTCAATTTGCCTTGCCTGCCACAATGAAATAGGAGGGTGGGTGTTTCACAGAAATTCTTTGAAATAGAACAAATTACACACACCTACAGACACAAGTTCCAGGGAAGGAAAATGACCCTGAATGAAATCCACAAGTTTCATCCACAGAAAAGAACTATGCAATTCCCCAGTGTACCTTAGACTATTAGCAGTGGTTCTGGGGCCCATTCACAGAGCTCAGATCCTTACAAGAATTTTTAAGTAATATAATAAACACCCAACAGGAATTCAGAAATGAGACAGTGATGTGACCAAATAGTTGAATGCTAATAATCTTCCCATCTTCTTCCACCGGCAGGTGAGTATTTCAACAGAAACCCACATGGATGTGTCAGAGGTTGATATGTTAGAGGAAAGAATGCTAATTGTATCATTTTGATATACAGCTTTGAGGGAATCTGGACGACCATTTGCCTAATCAATGTAATGCGATCTTCAGCCTGAAATGTATGTTCCTGCTCTACTGAAAAACTTTGCCTGGGAACTAATAATTGCATAAGGGCTTTAACTCTTTTGAAGCCTCTGAAGAGACAACAAAGAAACTTGGAGTTCAGGTACCAAAATAGTCAGGAGCCGTTGGCTTTAGGGGTAATTGAAAACTGAAAAAAACCTCCTTTTACACAGGGTATCATATGTTTCTGGATATATTAGAACAGGTATCCATGTTTTAATTTACAAAGCCCTGCTAATATTATTCTGTCTTTCCAATCACTGCAAAAGCTCTTAATAATTAAGGTCAAACACTAACTTTGATGAAGAGGTAGAGTACATATCAGGGCTGTTAACTTTGCAAGGTCCACAGCTCCTGTCTGAACCTAAGGGTACAAAAAAAATGAAACAGAATAGATTAGAATAAGATGTCTTTTGCCTTACAGATGTGAATATGAACTTTCAAGAAGCGCTGTCTCTGGAGAGATGCTCACTGGTGTTGGCAAACCACAGAGGCAGCAATTCTAACATACAGCTTAGGCCACAGAAGGAGCAGCCTGCACACTGATGTTCTACAGAGCACTAAATCCTGAGGCAAAGAGCCAGGAACCTCACCTGGAGCTACTTGTGTCTACCTGGCCAGGACCCAGCAAGTTCACCCATCTAGATGCACTTGTGCTACCAATTCTTCAACCCTTCTCCAAGTCTGTACAATGCCTTTTCTCTCNATTGTATTACAGCTGGAATCAGACTTCCCAAAGCAAAGGGTTAAGCTTACAAATACTAAAAATGTCTGTTATGAGTACTCTGTAAGAGCCTCTGCAATCACCATTTCTAAGCTTCCCAACAATGAACTTTTCACTGCAATATTTGTGATGTGAACGGAAAAAGGGACACCAGGAACAGTCGCATGAATTGCACTTCCCACACTTACTGTGAAAATTCACTTTTCCCAGCTTCCTTGGAATTACATGGTTTAGATTTTAACAAACCCAAATCCAACCAATAATTTAATCAGTAGGCATTCACCAATCAAATCCTACAAATCTGCCAACACTTAAAATGCTCAGCAGCTCTTCTACAATGCTGCCGACAAATTCATACGCAAATAAAAGTAACAAATCTAGCCTGTAGATACTATACACATCAAGACTTCAGGCAAGCTCCTTCTTGAATGCAAGGGAAAACATCCTGGACAGAATCTCTTGATTTGCAGAGGTTCTGCCAGATGAGGTCTGAACAAAGACAGGGAAATGTTCCAGCTTTGAAGGACTTCACAGAGCAGTCCAGACAGCATTTCTTTCAATTTGCAATACTGAAATCTGTATCTTGTGTGAGAACTGAAAAACTTAAGGCTGCCAGCAACACCCCCTAGATCAAAGGTACAGCTTTGCCTTGACCCAAAGTTCTGCTCAGTAGGACCTTACACTAGGCAAAGTAGGCTTTTATTCACGAGTATGTTCTGATATACTCACAGCCTTCATTCATTTCGTTGAGTTTGGAACCTTGAAAACATTTAGACAAATGTATGACCACGCCATGGGCCAGGTGAGGTGGCCCAGCTGGAGCAGCTCTCCTGAGGACTGGCAACTTCAGCAAGGCAGAAAAAAAGTGATCATAGAAGCATTATGATCTTCACTTCTCATCCTATGTATGCCCTGCACCACAGCGCCCTCATGCCTACTAAGTCATGCAACTGCTGTCACCTGGCCACACAAATGTGAATGGGGTAGCAGGACCAGAACTAACAGAAGAAAGAGAAAGCAGACAGTTTGCCCCTGGTCCCAAAACTCCTTTTCATAGCTTGTTTGACATGTAATCACCCTAAAACTAAAAGGATGTAGAGATACTTCAGAGCTAGCAGCTCATAAGCTTAGGTACCAAAAGCAGCACAGAGGGCTAAAATTTACCTTGATATTATCAAACTACCACAGGGAAACTTGCCCACGCTGGTATTTGGCTGGACCATTTCTACTATCCCTAAACATACACATGCCACACATAGTACATGTAGCTACATCCACATTCCAAAGCAATTCTTATCCTAACGTGTACCAAGAAAAAAAAATTAGTCTAACCATCCGCCAAGCTCTCAAAAGGGAAATGGGCGTGTCTTCACACACCCTACATGCCTCCCATCTTGCTGCCATAACAAGATCTTTGGCAACCCCTCCTTGTTCCAACCCAAGAGAAGCCTGAGCCGAAGGCCATGAGGGAGCTGTGGTGTAACCTGACAGACTTCCCAGCATGGCTGCACAGCTGCCAGCTCTGACACAGAGCTCCACACCTTATCTCAACATAGACCTAAATACCTGAAAGAGACAGGAGTGATAATCCTGATTGTTTTCTACCAAATAATTCAATTTGCCTTGCCTGCCACAATGAAATAGGAGGGTGGGTGTTTCACAGAAATTCTTTGAAATAGAACAAATTACACACACCTACAGACACAAGTTCCAGGGAAGGAAAATGACCCTGAATGAAATCCACAAGTTTCATCCACAGAAAAGAACTATGCAATTCCCCAGTGTACCTTAGACTATTAGCAGTGGTTCTGGGGCCCATTCACAGAGCTCAGATCCTTGCAAGAATTTTTAAGTAATATAATAAACACCCAACAGGAATTCAGAAATGAGACAGTGATGTGACCAAATAGTTGAATGCTAATAATCTTCCCATCTTCTTCCACCGTCAGGTATTTCAACAGAAACCCACATGGATGTGTCAGAGGTTGATATGTTAGAGGAAAGAATGCTAATTGTATCATTTTGATATACAGCTTTGAGGGAATCTGGACGACCATTTGCCTAATCAATGTAATGCGATCTTCAGCCTGAAATGTATGTTCCTGCTCTACTGAAAAACTTTGCCTGGGAACTAATAATTGCATAAGGGCTTTAACTCTTTTGAAGCCTCTGAAGAGACAACAAAGAAACTTGGAGTTCAGGTACCAAAATAGTCAGGAGCCGTTGGCTTTAGGGGTAATTGAAAACTGAAAAAAACCTCCTTTTACACAGGGTATCATATGTTTCTGGATATATTAGAACAGGTATCCATGTTTTAATTTACAAAGCCCTGCTAATATTATTCTGTCTTTCCAATCACTGCAAAAGCTCTTAATAATTAAGGTCAAACACTAACTTTGATGAAGAGGTAGAGTACATATCAGGGCTGTTAACTTTGCAAGGTCCACAGCTCCTGTCTGAACCTAAGGGTACAAAAAAAATGAAACAGAATAGATTAGAATAAGATGTCTTTTGCCTTACAGATGTGAATATGAACTTTCAAGAAGCGCTGTCTCTGGAGAGATGCTCACTGGTGTTGGCAAACCACAGAGGCAGCAATTCTAACATACAGCTTAGGCCACAGAAGGAGCAGCCTGCACACTGATGTTCTACAGAGCACTAAATCCTGAGGCAAAGAGCCAGGAACCTCACCTGGAGCTACTTGTGTCTACCTGGCCAGGACCCAGCAAGTTCACCCATCTAGATGCACTTGTGCTACCAATTCTTCAACCCTTCTCCAAGTCTGTACAATGCCTTTTCTCTCTTTTGGTTTGGTTTTGTTTGTTTGTTTTAATGTGATATAGTTTCTTCTCAAACTAAGATGAAACTTCATCTGCTCTCTCTTCATGGGGCATATTAATCAGACTGAAGAGGAAGGCATAGAATTCGGCTGTCTATGCTGCGGATTATGTGCCAGTCAACCTCCAAAGAAGCAGCAAAATTACCCTGAGAGCAGCTGACAACTTGGAACAACTGAGCATCAGCTAAATGTTTTTAAAAACCCAGGATTGTGAACTCAGATTAAATTAGCATATGTAACTTGTTATCACAAGTTATTCATGCACAGGGTCGGACTTGACTATGATATGATTAATCAAAAATGGATTTTGCTCTCTTCTTCCACAACTTCGCTGAATGTTTCATGAAATCACACTACTGCAGTGTAAGACACTGATGAAATTCAATCCCTTGAAACTATTTAGGGTTTGCTATCTTTCTCTGTAGATTAAATCGTGTTTAAGCTGTCAGTCTCATCATCAGCTTCTGTCCATATTTGTAAATTCCACTTCTTTTCTCTTGCTCCTCTACCAAGACTATTATGACTATTATGTATAGCCTGTTCTTGTAAGGCAGCCTGGAAATGGAACCATCGAATTACTGTGACCTCCATAAAAAAGTGTGATAGAGTTAGGCTACTAAAGTGGAGAAAAACTAGTCTCCAGCTCTTCCTCCTCTTTTGTTAGGCTTGTCCCAAATTCTGTAGATGGAAAGGGGATAACTAGGTTTGTTCATAACCTTAAAGATGAGTATTGCAGAAAATGCTTTGGCACTCGACAAGAAGAAAAGATTATTCTGTAACACAGATTCAAAGCAGCAAATGTCAGCTCAAGATTATAGTTATGTATTGTGCCCTTAAATAATTAATATAAATGCCTTTAAATACCACCTTTAGAAACAGCTGATTATTCATTTTCTCTCAAAGAATTTCAGAGGGAAAAAAGGAAAAGATAGTGGGAAAAGTAATAGAAAAGAATAGGGGAAAAAAGTAGATTAATCTTGTCTACTCTGAGGGAAAGCAGTCACTCTCTAAGATATAGAAATCATTAAATGTGTATTATTAAAGCTCAGCATTTTCCTCAATGAATACAACAGACCAGCTTTTACTGGAAACAGAAGGGAAGGGGGGAGGGAGAGGGAAGGCAAAGGTAATTCCTTTCAACTTGCTTTCCCACAGATGTTAAGAGAGTTTTTTTAAGTTTATTTCCCACCACCAGATAATCTACGGCCTTTCACTATCAAAGAAGAAACATGTCTGTACCACTCTAATATGAAAAAGCAATAGTTCTTTTTATACATCCAACTATATACCTGAGGAAGGCACTGGGTAAATGTGGCACTGCAAGCTGTGACAGGGCATGGATATGTCTCATCTCATAGATCTTAGTATGATACAATAAATTCTTATTTTATAATCCTAATGTGTAAGCACTGTACTTACTTCTCTCATGTTATTAATATAATACTAAGTTCTTGCCACGGAGATGATGCCTTAAGTTTTAGTTTACTGCATTAGTATATAACTCTGAACTTCATATAAAGTGTTAGCAAGTTCTCCTCACAGTTTAGTTGGACAAAACAATCCTTTTCCAGCCTGAGAACCAAGGACACCATTGCAGCTTCAGGCCCAAAAAGTATAAACAACAGTGAATTGAGGAGAGCAGTCTGGGAGGATGGGACTTCATAACCTGAAGCTGTAATTGGACAATTAACCTCAATATGTAAATGGATCAAAACTTATAATAGTGTGAAAACTTGTGACTGTTAAATTCATCTTGGGTGTAGCCTCGGATACACCCTGGGCTCTTGTACTGCCTTTGAAGGCCTTTTAATAAATACCTACTTTGTTCCTTTAACACTGTCTAGCCTCTCGAGGCATCAGGTTTTGGCCACTCCACTGGGATGGCAAGGCAGGGAAAACCCCTGGACCAGAGGAGCACCCAGATCCTGCCCCTCCACTCTCATTGGAACTCCCAGGGGGCCTCAGCTGCACCTAACACATCCATTTACACAGAAATTGAGAACTTGTTAAAATTATAGAGCTATAAATGACAAGCTTTGTTTAAATCAGAGAATCATAGAATAGGCTGAGTTGCAAGAGACCCACCAGGTTTATCAAAGTCCAACTCCTGGTCCTTCTCGGAACAGGTGCCCGAGAGCATTATCCAAATACTTCTTGAACTCTGCCAGGCTTGGTGCTGGAAACATTTTCCTGGGGAGCCCAGTGCCCAACCACTATCTGGTGAAAAACCTTTTCCTAGTATCTACTCATTTGGCTTCTGGGCTGCAAGTTGATATTGCTGGGTCATCCCAGCAATCCACATCCAGCCACTCACCCACCAGCACCCCCAATTCTTTCTGGGCAGGGCTGCTCTCCATCTGTTCATCCCCAGCCTGTGTTGGTACCAGGGGTTGCTCTGACCTAAGTGCAGCACCTCACCCTTGGTCTTGCTGAATCACATGAGATTCCCATTGACCCACTTATTAAGCTTGTCCAGGTCCCTCTGGATGGCATCCCATCCTTCAGGTGTGGCAAGAGCACCACAGCCTGGTGTCACCTGCAAGTTTTCTAAAGCTGCACTCACCCCCTTAACCTGCTTCATTAATGAAGATGTGAAATAACTCTGGTTCCAATACGGACCCCATGGGACATCACTTGTCACTGGTGTCCATTGGCACTCTGAGCCACGGACCACTACCCTCTGGATGTGACCATCCAACCACGTTCAGATTCATCTGAGTCAACTCATAAAATCCACCTCTCTCCAATTTAGACAGAAGGATGTTGTGGGGAACCATGTCATATTTATGGAAGTCTAGATAAATGAAATCTGTAGCCTCCCCTTGTCCACTGACAGTCACTCAGTCCTAGAGGGCCACTGTGTTGGTCAGGTAGGACTCACCCTCATTGAGGCAAAAGAAAAAAAAGCACTTATAGTATCCAAACATTAAGGAGACCTTAGGTATTTCCACTAAGCTATTCAAGTTATTTAGTTTACTGAATGTAAGAGGAAAAGCCTTTCCTGCTGTACAACAGTGGGTGTTTTTAAAGAAATCTTAGGATTATAAGCAATGTAACAGCCAGGGACTGCTCCCAGAACCTGACTTTTGAAAGCAAGGTGCACCATGCTGCTGAAATAAAATCCTTACCTGTGGACATGGATCACATCTAACAGAGGCAGCAGGTTGCAGAGCAAGTCTTTGGCTTCTGCTAGAAGAATTTTGTCTGTCTTTCATCCTAGAGTCCCTTGGAACTACTAGCTTTAATAATCTTGTTTACCTTATTGACATAGGTTTATGATCTGTCTCAAGTGATTTTTCCTCCACAATGATCCGATATCAATCTTTCAGTTCTTAACTAATCTATCATGCATAGAAATCTTGACTTCACAGCAACACAGCCATAGTCCTAACCTTCCAAAAGCACAAATTCTTCCTTCTGACTGCATAAAAGCAAGAACTTTTAATAGGCAAAAATCACTTAAAAAGACAAAATAATTTTAGAAATTGAATATATTGAAGAGCAAGAGCTGCTCTTCTACATATTCTAAAAGCTATTCATAGGGGTTATTCTACAATTGGTCTACAGTTTTCTGAGTTCAGGATGTCAGTGGTATTATTAAGAAAATACAGACCTTCTCAAAGTACTGTGGTATCACATCTGACATGGTAGGACACTTTATTGAGTTGAGTGATGTGTACTTAATACACAGCAGATCAGAATCTCCTACTACTAGCTGGAACTCATTAGTTCCTCCTCAACTGAGAAACCAAAGGCTGAAACAAAGGGTCTAAACCATCACACAGTTTTCTCTTCTGTATTTGAGTCATTTAGATCACATCAAGCAAGGTCTTTTTACACTACAGAAGAGCATCTTCCTCTGAAGTACTGAGAAATTCTGATTCCTGACAAAATCAAGGGAGATGCTTTTAAAGTAGTTCAGCATCTCGCCAGAGATGCTTGACAATGCACATACTAGATCTTACAATGCTGCAAGTTGTGATATTGTGGAGATGAAAAAGAGCACATTTTAGATCAATGTATTTTTTGCAAATATGAGGCAAACACACAGAAAACAAGCTATTACCTCAATTACAGCTATAGACTCAAAAGTCACAACTTAGTTGCTTTAGCCTCTGTGAAACAGATTTCAGGTACATGTGTCAGAAAATGGAATTCAGGGAACTGGTTGTCCTTTATTCTTATCCACACAATTGTTACTCTGCCTAAGTATCTAAATAGAAATGGACCTGACTGAGAGGGTTTTCTTAAAATATGTATTGAAGTCTAAGAACTAGCTTGCCTGAATGACTGTCATAAGTGGAACATTCTGTTCCAGGGGAAGAAAAAAAATCCTCCACAACAAACCTCCAATATGTCATAAAGGCCCCAGAAACACAAGAAGAAGCAAAAAGAAACAACTAATGCTACAAACTCATGCCTATATGTGTGTGTATTAAATTATGCGGAACGTAAGCTTGGTGCAAGCCATATGGAATAAAGGGTGTTGTACTAGGCCTGAATATGATGGAGTTACTTTTCCCCACAGCTGCCCTCACAGTGCTATGATTTGAATTCATGGCTAGGAAGGTGTGACCAGTATGTAGGTACAAATTATGGAAAGCACTGTATCACTCAAGGCAGAAAGGTCTCTTAATATAAGAATGAAGCTTGTAAGCTGAACAGCGTAATGCACATTCTCTGAGCAACTCAGGCACTGAAATGGATGAATCACAGGCACAGAGGAAAAAAGTTAACTAAAGTATCACTGAAAATTATTGTTGGGCAGGTATCCTAAAAAAAGCACACACCCCATCATTACAAGAACAAGTACAGCAATCACTCACTTCCCTTCTGTACCAAGAGTTATTAGTTGACACCTCATATGTCTGGGACATACTACTCTTTCTAACAAGCATCACAGAAAGCACATATTCAGCCTTAGCTATTCCCTTGCAATTGCTGGTGCTCACCATTGAGGCTGGGGCCTCATTTCACAACTAAGCAAAAGCCAAAGAAGTTATTGTTAGAGAACATTAAATAGCAGAACACCTTAAAATTACAATGCAACTGAAAGAATGTGAAAAAAACCACAGGGATCAAATCACAAGCCAGCTTAGAGAAGAGGAAAATCTCTCCAAGAAATCAGAGACTTAGATTTTGTCATGTTAGAGACTTAGATTTTGTCATGTTTTTAAGAGAGCTTCACCTCAACTACTAGCTAAATGTGTCCCCCTGTGTAAATATATGGGCACATAGCTCGGTTCCCTGAGACACAACCAAGCAGCTCGATACCTAGAGCACCACTGTTCTTCTTCCTATTGCAAAATTTTTTCATGTTGGTAAATCTGGGACAGAATTTAAGAACATATTCTAAAAGTCAATCCTTTTGCCCTTAGGACTGGTGAAACTTTCTGAATCTTTAATTAAAATGACCCACCTCAGGCATGTGCAGAAGTTGCATAGGCCTCCAACCAGAAACTTCAGTGGCACCTGTTAAAAGTTTTGTTTTAGCAAGTAAAGTACTTTATCATAGCAGTTGATTAAAGTAGTACAGGGAACATCAGGCCTCGTAGGTGTGCATTACTTTCACAGACATCTAAATTTAAGCATGCAAGCTTACAAACCAAGAAATCTGACACCACAAAGCTTGTAGGTGAGATGCAGTGCTACGGACCACTCTTCTCACCAACCTGTTCACCTTCTGCTCTTCATCAGTCCCCCTGCAAAATTATTATCTATGGGAAAAAATACATTGGCAGGCTCCATAGGAGCAAGAAATACTGTAGTGTCATCTTCAGTGCATTAGAGATAACCGCTGCTGGTTTTCTACCACAGAAAGGTGTCCAATTTTTCCATCTGGAAGCTTTTCTGGGAAAAAAGTTATTTCTGACAACATGCTTTACAATATTTTTCCTACCATCCTTTAAAGAATTAGAATTAACAGAAAAAAACCAGAAAAGACTGTTACTTGTTCTGTCATATGATACTTCTGGGGAAAGCACAGATCTTCCTTAGCTTTTGCAGTTGGTCTGTTTCATTACACCTCATATTTATATAGTCATTCACAGGAGTTTACGACAGCAAACCTTTCTTAAAAAAAAGATCAATTTTCAATAATGTATTCTTTTCTCCTTCATTAATTTTTAGTTTTCTTTTTAATTGCACTTTTCTCCTCATATGTTGGTAAAGATCCTTACACTCTCTAGTTTCTTCGTCCAATAGTAAATTACCATGTTTATGTTTGCTTGTCTGTACCAAGTTAAAGAAAGCTAGAGAACAATGGAGCAGGAAGTATTCTGTGCACTGATCTTCTGGGGCCTTCTGACCTTCTGCTAGAGCACAAGTCATAGCACAGTCTCTAAAATGCACAGGAATGGGTGACAAACACCACTGCAGTAACAGAGCAGTGCTCCTAAGACAGCGACCCAAACACTAATGCCCTCCCCATCCTTATGCTCCTACACTTGGTGGTGCTTTCACTCTTGCAGTACTGTCAGTACAAAGTCTCAAAAGCAGATCTGTTGTTATACAGAATCTTTTGGAGGAAATGAAGCTAACTCTTGTCCTTAAATGTTTAAGAATTTTGTGGAATGTAGCATAAGAATGTCCTGCAAACTTATTACATCAATTATTTAATTTTATTTCTAACAAACCTCTAAGTTGAATTTCAATTTCTACAAAAAATACACTCATGTTTAATTGGTTGCTTTCAAAAAGTAAAGAATGATGCTTCTGAAAATTGAGAAATAAACTATGTTTACAGGGATAAGGGAAAAACATGTCACAGATTATTAAATTTGTCATCAAGCTGTTCTCATTTTGCAACAAGTGAAATAGACAGTAGTTAGATTTGACAGTGGTTTACCCACTGAGATGTCTTTAATTGTTAATGTGATAGATTTCAAAGTCTCATTGATGGTTGCTAAAACATCATTCAGAAGTCAGCACTGAACTTGGAAGTGTGTTCTGCTGTTCAGTTACTATCACTAGAAAACTTCTCATCTTTAGATATTTACCTTAACATCAGCTCAACACAACTTGCAGCAACAGACAGCTTTGCTTGAATCCCTAATCTCATTAATTTATTGGTGAATGCTACTGCAAACACACACCATTGTAAAAAGCAGTAACGAAAATAGCAGTGTCCAGGACAGTCATTCTGTTGTGACAAAGAAACAGACTAAATAAACTGTTGGACCACACTGCACAATGCAGAGGCACAAGTGTATCAACCAGAGTGTGAAGCAAAAGAGTACACACCATGAAGATTCTAAAAGAAAATGGGAACACCCTTGAGAGTAGGAGCTCTAGCTGAACTGTCCTTTCCCATCAGTGTGTATTCCCATTTTTACTAGCAGTATTTGCTTTTCACTGAGCCATAGAGAACGTTTTCATAAACTTGGCAGATTAAAAAGAGACTGAACTTATATTCACTATAAGCTAGACAGTAAAATAAGCCATTTGGTGGCCACAGGCTGATTCAGATGATCCCAGTAGGTCCCTCAGACAGTTCTCATCAATTGTGTGCACTTGCTTATTTTTAAAAAACCTTCCACTGTCTACACTACTGAAGCCCACCCCATACTCACACCTGAGTTTCATAAAAAGACATGGACAGAAAGCTTACATGGTATGTGAGCTATGTATAGAGATGGTATCTGTACAGCAACTTCCATTAAATCCATACAGGAAGAATGCCACCTCTTCCTGCAGGAATTGAAATATTCCAAATGGCGAAAACACAGTTCAGGTTTATTGCCTATTTTTCATGCCTAAGAGCCCTAAAGTTTTTTTTTAAGTTGCTAATCTTTCCATTTTTGAGAGGGTTCGTGTGCCACTCATCAAGCTGACCTAGACACATGAGACAAATTATGGTCAGGAAAAAGAAGAAGAGTTAAAGATGTTGAAGCAAACAGTCTGTGAGATACAGGAAGGATTGGTGTATACAGAAGACAAATTTTTTCTCTGGCAGATTTCTAAGGGCCATCACTCCCATGTTTTCCATTAGTGCTATAAGTTGTACCTATTTTAACTTATTTATGTAACTGCACTATGACTGTCAAAGAACAAAACTAATACAATGCGGGGTT
This sequence comes from Bombycilla garrulus, assembly GCA_013400315.1. Taxonomy (NCBI): domain Eukaryota; kingdom Metazoa; phylum Chordata; class Aves; order Passeriformes; family Bombycillidae; genus Bombycilla; species Bombycilla garrulus. Next base: position 63,562 of record VXBU01011264.1, on the reverse strand, counting down.
TCTTCTATGTTTTTGTCATTATGCACTTTTGTTTCATGTGAACCAAAACATACAAGAAAAATGCATTGAGTATAACAAGAAAATTCTTCCTTTTAAAAGAATTCAAAGTATGTATGTGTGAAGGAGAGCAGGAATTGAGTGAGTCTGAGGAGAAAGACCAATTAATTAAAGACATAATAACAGTGTAAAGAAGACAGAAGGGCAGGTCCCCAGTAGATACAGCAGCCAATTCTAGCTACTAATTCCATTGCTAAACCAAATCAGTGTTGCAAAACAAGTAGCTCACTTCATTGGCAGTAATAAAGATCTCAAGACAGCTTCAGTCCGACACACTATAAAAGGAAAGAAATCACCCAGGTAAGGAATCTTACCTCTACAAGGATCTGTCTCTCTGTTCCTTTAGAAGACAGAAAACTGTTCTTGTTGAAACACACTTCTGCTGAGTCAGGTGTTAAAGCACACCTTAACGTTATTCAATAAGGACACGAAAAATCAAGTGCTACATATCACAGACTGAAACTGTCCTTTATATCCAGTCTTCAGGTTTTCCTATGCCAATATACAGCTTTGTGCTCAGTTATATATGCAACAAATTTACTTGGGACATCTTTCCACATGAGAATCATTGAACAACTGAACTGAGAAACAGGCAAATATATAAGAACATAAGAAGCACTAGAGAAATCCTAGAAAAATCAGCTACCTGCAGATTCCCAGACTACATTCCAATACTGAGAAAATATCAGAAGCAATTTTGGAGCAGAAATGAAAGAAGAAAGTTAGAATTTCTGATCCGGTGTCAATGTTTTCTATTAATTAACTGATTGCTGCTGTAACAGAAATGCAATTTGCTTATAACAAAAAGAAAAAAGAAAACTATTCAGGTCTCATGGTTACTGGGGAATCCACATGGGAATTGGGGATATAAATCATCTTACTAGCCATTGCAACAAATTCAATACAGTATAGAGAGGATTTTTTAATTTGTTTTTTAAGGTTTACATGAGGATTTTAGAACCTTCTCCTTGCGTGGATGAATACACAGTCCACTTTGCAAAAGGAAATTCTTTTTTCCCAAACAGACTAAGAATCTATTTACTCTTCCATATATTCCTCTTATCTAGCTTTCAACTATGAGAACAAATGAAGAATATTTGTCAAATCATTTATTTAAAAATGGCAACTTATTATACTACCAAAATCATAGAAAAACGGCCAGTAGCTAGTCCACAAAAATCTGAACACGAGAAAGTCCTAAACACATGCAAAATACTAAATTGTTTTCCATTTTTTCTCCCCCTGCATTCACTTTTTTTGCTTAAATTTCAAGTGGATTTTGAGCCAGCAAAAACAAAGATTATTCTTTCTCTACTGACTTTTCTGTCAAAACCACTAACCAACCAAAACATATTTGAAAGTTTAATTTAATAAAATTTCGCTATTCAATCATATCAAGAAGACCTGTATGGCTTTGCCTGAAAAATAAACAAAGCAGCTGACTAGTGTAATTTATATGACATATTCAATAGCAATAATGATTCTTTTACAAAACAAGTTTATCATATTTCAAGTCATGCTTTTGGAATTTTACTCCATTTTCCCCCCATATGTCAGAGATTCCATATCACTGTTCTAAAAGATCAGATTTTCCATTAGTTTCAACTTCTTGTTGATTCAAACATTCTGTTAGTGGTAAACAGATTGGTAGAATAATAAGGAGTTTGAAGTATCACTGTGATAGTAGGAAAAGGTGTAAGGCTGATGTGAGAGCAATATCTTGGCAGTTTTGACTCTAAATGTAGAGCAGATGCATGAAACAGGACACAGGATAAATAACTGCAGTCACAACAGACCAGAAACTCAGTAAAATCTTCACTATGTTGAAGAGGGAGAATACCTTGACTTACAAAACAGAAGGAGCTGAGTCCTACTGAAGGCTATGAGGACACAAAGGAATTTCTATTCAATTCTCAGCTTGAGGAACAATTTCAGCAAACAATTCACCATGTTGTTCTGAAAAAGTATTACCCTGTCTCCCCAGAGAATGTGTGTGCATGTGTCTAACCAAGTCTCCACATCTTTACACAGCAGACAGTAATGATTCCTGGTTCCCATTTCCAGACTTGTAATACAGAATACTCTTGTATGCTGATTAAAGATGATCCAAATGAATAAGATGTAGTGCAAGATATCTAAGAAGATCTAGATAACATGTTTTCCAAAAAAATGGAAAGAAGAGTTCTCAAATGCTGCCACAGGAGTGACTGACAAACTTTTCTATAAAGTAATTTTACTACCAAATAAAAACACTTGACAAGAGTTACAAACTACACAACATAGTACCTACCTACACAACATAGTACCTACAGGACAGGAAATAAAAAATTATAATTCCCAACCAAGAAGTAACTTGTGTAATTCACACCATATGCCTGGCTAGCACTCAGGCATCCGTATTACAAAAAAAAAAAAAAAAAAAAAAAAAAATAT
>VXBU01011264.1:11300-61066 GCA_013400315.1 Bombycilla garrulus | reverse complement strand
AAAAAATTTAAAAAAAGGTTGCATCTCTAGATACTTTTGTTGCTGGCAGGAAGATCTGTGAAGGTATCTTCTAAAAACAGCAGTATTAGAGAACTGCTTGGAATGGAAAAGAATAAAAAATGTAAAATCAATTGAGCAGGATTTATTCTCCAAAGAGAAGACTGAATCATTGCAGAAAGATTACTTCCATTAATGAGAAGATGAGGGAACAGAGATAAGAATAAAAGTCATGGAGCAGTAAACAGAGGCTTAAGACCATTCAAATATCTCTGCTGTCCGAAGTCAAATTAATAGTTCCCAAGTCACTGTTCCTGTCAACCTGGGATAGCCACAGTCTGAATCTTCTCATAGTTACATTCTAAGTTCCATTAAATCCCAAGGATTTTCTTTCTCCAGATTTTTCTCCAGGTAAATAACCACATCTTGCAGACATGAGACACAGAACAAGTGATCTTGATCTTTTATACCTAAATCTGGTGTTTGCTGTAGTCATTCAATTGAATGCACTTTTTTTTTTTTCTGCATGGTTATTAAAAACATCCCCTCTCTACATTTCTTGTATCATCTTTAAACGTGGATTTCTACTTCAGAGCTTACTTCCCTCTTGTTCAGTTTGGTAGGCTTTTATGCATCAAACACTGAAAAACACTACAAAGTAGAAAAGAATTCTGGTAAATCAGTTTATTGTAAGCAGTGCTGTGAGTGTTATTCTCAGACTCACTGGCTACATATTTATTCTTGACAACTTGCTTGCTTTTGAAAACCAAAAGCTGGACTACTTCTAAAAACCAATTAATTGTCTGCTTGAAAACCCTGTTGGTGTGCCAGCCCTGCACATAACCCCGTATCTGCAAAGCCCTGTCTGTCTGGTTCCCGGATGTCTCAGTTCAGCACATAGCCCTCATAGGGCTTATACCCCTCAAGAACAGAGTATGAAGAAAAGATACCAGGTTTAGAGCACAAGCAGGACTGCAGTGAGATCAAGAAATACCAACCAGGAGCTGCCAGGGCAGAAATGGGTAAAAGAGAGGAGGAAATGGGACTGGAATAGAGATTGCTGGTGAATGGTACCATATGAGTGCACAGGTATATCACAAATAACATAAGAAAACTGCAGGAAGAGTTGACAAGGACAGCTGGAGCAGCTGAGCACTGCCAGGATACACAGAACAAAAGTTCCTTGAGCTCTTGCTCACCAGTGCAAGATACAATTTGTGTTGCAAGCACTGAGGCCTTACAGTGCCTTGAGTTTCTGTGGTAATCTGCTTCTGTCACCACAACCCCNGCTCTTGCTCACCAGTGCAAGATATAATTTGTGCTGCCAAGCACTGAGGCCACAACCCCGCCATGGAGCACAGGTAGGGTTGCTCCCTTTGGCATCCCACAAGGCAGGCACTGCAGCCCCTGTCAGCACTGTGCTGATATTGCAGCGGTGGACAGAATGAAACCATAACACTGCTTTAGAACAGGCACATCCTCACGTGCCACTTGGCTTGACAAATACCACCCTATTCACATTTCCTTGGAAAACAGTTTGTAAACTGGTGACATTCCTGCCTTCCTTTGAAGAAACCTATTTTGATGTATTTGAGCGCTGAGTTTGGCCTGTGCCCTTGTCCCAGGCTACTTTTTTCTTTACAAAATTTCAGTAACTCCTTTACTAGGCCTGTTCCACATCGTAGCACAATCTGCCCACATTCTTCTTGTCTGCTTCACAGCTTAGTTTCTGGATCAGACTCCCTAGAGAACTAAACAACAGTTTTCTTCCCTCCTATGGCCTGATAGAACTATTTACACTGCAGGCTTATGCATGCTCAAGGAATTGATATCAGAATATTACTATTCTGAATGAATACAGACACTTACAGCAGACAGATGTTCAGCAACTTGTCGGCAAAAAGATTCTGAGAAAGAAAACTAGTAAAGAAATTACTTGATATGTCTCCTGAATAATGCACAGGAAAAAGAATGCTATAAAGAATCTCCATGAAAAGAAATAATTTCCATAACTTTAAAGCCACTTTTCAGGAAAAATCCATTTTCATAGACAAAAAGAGTATTGAGTTCTCTCTTGCCCTTTCTTGCCAGGGGATTCTAGAATCTCCTGATACCAAAACATGGAACAAATGCATTACCTAGACAAAAAACTTTCCAGGATATGTCATCTTCCAGCAGTAAAAAGGCAGAATGCTTGCAATGCTTTTATAATTTAAATGATGAAGAAATCTGAACCTCCACTAGGCTGGTAAAAGAGATAAAGCCTGAAATATTTAAATCAACATGAAGTAAAAAATAAAAAGTCTTCCTTTGGGTTCATCATAGCACAGCATAAGGGCTAAAGGGTTGTCAATCTGCTTAGACAGAAACTGCACTAACAAAGTTATTTTGTGTTTTCACCAGATGCTATATCAAGTTTTTCAGACAAAGGAGAAGAGAGTAATTGCAAAAGTAAAAGAGTAGAAACCTCTTCCTCTCAATGGACTATAGAAAAGATCCTGGCAGCAAACATGATAAAACTTCACATGGAACAATTGAATAAAAATAAAGAGCTGAATAAAAATGCACCTTATGCCCCACAGTAGTATACACCAAAGAGAGATTAGCTCCTGTCTGCATTCTACAATCTTAAAAAGTCCTTCCACAAGTGATGCTCATCAAAATAGAAGCCATCTTCAATTAACACAAGACTCCTTGTTACTATAAAATATAATTGTTTCACCCTCAGAAATAACAAAGAAGTAGCTCTGTAGAAACAGCTGTTTCAGGATTCTGTGAGAAAGCAATCTGGCCAAAAAGAAGTGCATATATCTAAAGTTTGCAAGATGCTTGGTACAATAACAAAAATAGTACGACTTCTTTTTACACTGGAGAACAATGTGCTCTTCTCCAGCAAATTTCCACCAAATAAAAAACAAATCATGACAATGAAAATTCTTACACACATCAATAGATGGACTTTATGATCTTAGGGAACTTCTCCAACTGAAATTATTCTATGATTCTGTATCAATTTTTAATCAAAACCTCCTGGTAGTTCTATTCCATTGATTCTAAAGAGATGAAAATTGCTCTATTTTACTATTCCCTACACAATTATGTAATATAGTCTAAAATCAATAGATGCTTTGAAAAGAGACACTATCACCTCACTCTGTTATTTCTGGAAGACAGTTCTGTGTAGACACAGTTTTATGTTAGCATTGAAGTGGGCAAGGAAAATTTGACTTAAATACACCACTGCTAAATAAAGGAAACTACTCTGTCTTCTGGAATATGAGCTCCACTCCTTCTCAGGGGAGTTTTTAAGATTCCCACTAAATTAGATCAGTTAATAATTGAGATATTTGAATTAAGATATTGTCATTCTGCCCTCTTACTGATTTGAATTACTTAGTTTGAACAGCCATGATTTTCTTTGCATACATCACCTTTGAAATATATTCAGGGCAGTTGCCTAGGAACAATTTAAACCTAACCTCCAGTCTATCATTTTATATTTTACTATTTAAAAAAACCTTACCTTTAATCCTTATGATTCATTTACTGTCAAGTTGAGATTTATTAGTCAAAAATATCATTCTAGTTGTGCTGAATTAGTGTCTAAAGGCCAAATTGACACGCTTATATTCAAAAGCAGTTCAGAAAAAAAATTTCTTATCCAGTAACAGTAAAACTGTTGCTATTACACTACCCAAAATCTAGAGCCTACCTCTTAGCTTTATGAAGTTTATTTCTATTCCTACTCTCTTACCTGCTCAATCTTTCTTAGTTCCTACAAATGCAAATAGAACAAAAAAGCTGAAAATGAGACGTGAACTCACAACAATTTCTTATGAAGGACTCCTTGCTGATGTTCATAAGTGTCTGCTGAGACGTTACTGTGTTACCAGTGTGGATTTCAACCAGTACAGCATGTTCCCTTCTAGGCTGAGGAAGTAACCCAAAGACAAAAATTAAAACAGGAGGTGGAGATTAGAGCCACGTACAAGTGCAAGTCAAATCAAAGAAAGAAGAAAAGGCTTCTGTATTATTCTAGTTCTTAATAAATATTAATACATAGTAATACAGTTCTACTCAATGGATTTGAGATGTGAGCAGGCTCCGTACTCATTTTAAAAGTCTATAGGCCACATGCCTTCTGTTTGGATCCACATACAGGCACTCATTCAAACTTCTGTTTATAAAGACAGTTTATCTCCCAGCCTTTCCTTTTATTTACACTCAATTAAGCAAATTATTTTCACAGATTAAATTTACTGCCAATGGGAAGCAATGCTGCCTGTACTACTACCAACTCTCCTGTTGCCCAGTTAGGCCACAACAATAAGTCACATAACTCTACTCATTATTACTAAGCTTTAGCATGGAAAGTTCATAGACAATGTAAAATTTGGTGCTGCTGTGGATTTCAGCTAAGCCACTGCACTTTATATCAGTCCAAGATCTCTCCTTACTCAGGGAAAAAGCTAGAAGAAAAAACAATAGCTCAGGGTAAAATTTGACAAACCAGCAAGTAGTCCTTAACCCATAAAGTTTTATTTTAAATGGGCCTTCAAATTTCGGTACTAATGACCAGACTCTTGGTTTCTAAGAGTTTGACTAACAGGGCTGCAAACAATGGAATAATCATCAGCTTTTGCGTTCCAGCACCTGCTCCTCATAGACCAGGTAACAAACAAAAGGTCTATTCCTTCATAAGTATGTTGGACAAGGTTCAATCAGAAGAAGATGACCCTGGATATCAGCACCTGAGCTGCCAAACTAAGAATTAATTACAATTGTACATCTGTTTTGAACTCAAGAAAAGTAAAGTGCTCATAAGTCTCTCATTTAATGACTTTAAGTCAAGCTCTTCTTTCATCATACAAGGTGAAAATAAGAAATGGGATTCCCATTGGTTTCATCTGGAGTGGTGCAAGAAAACCCTCCTTTAGTAAATTTGTAATATGATCAGTCCTGTACTGTAATTCTGTCCTGTAAATTAGCAGTAATTAAGCAGTTACACTGATACTAGAGGATGACATCTCACTGAGGCTGTAACTCATGCCTGCTGTCATGAAGCCATTATTCAATAGTTACAGATTCAGGCAGAGAGTATTCCACCAGTGACTCACATCCTGAAGATTTATGCCTAACCACAAGGATCATACAGTTGTTTAAATAAAGACTACACTCATCACAAAATATCCACTTACATGTGATAAGATGTAATAATTCATTTAGCAATAATAATTTTATTTTTATCTCTCCCCAGAAGAATTTTTATTCAAGCACTCTATTACATCTTGAATTGGAATGGGAAGTAGTTCTTCATGCACAATAGAACTATGGTATTTTAAATGTATGGCTAAGTTTTCAGCCCTCTCTCCAGCCTTCATGAAAGAAAAGCACCTTGACAGCCAAGCATGAAACTTTTCCTGAACACAATGTCACTCAAACTGCCTAAAAGGAAAAAAAATGTATACATACAATATCTATAACCATGAGAAGGAAAGGAAACTTTCTTGAGACAGCAGAAACAAAGAAAAAGGTTTCTTAAGCATAGACCCTCATCCCACTCCACAAACCGAAGTTCAGGGACTTCTAACCCCAATGACCAAAAAATGCACATTTCCCTTGCTTTATTTAAAATATTTGAAGTGCATTCCTTCAAGTTTTAATGCTGGGAGAATATATGTGCTAAAGCTTTTTCTTCAGAAGTTAAGAAATAATGGACAAATAGATTCAGAAAGACACAGAGAGCCAGCTGGCTATAATCTGTGTCCTTGCACACAATGCCATGTTGGTGTGCACTGAGTTAAGGATTTAGATCAAGGCTGTCATTTTCCAGAACAAAGGTAAAATTCCTATGACAGAATGCTCAGGCGTGAGAAATTGTAGCATTTCTTTCATTTCAATTTTATGTTCTTCTAAATCACCGGTCTTTTATAAATGTTCTGCCTCAAACAGTCAGCACTATATTATGGCAATAATAAAGTGACTTATTGCTGACCTGTTATCTTTGAAGTTCCAGAATGTCAAGAAGGGCTGAGAAATGGATTTTATGACATCCATTTTCCTTCTGTGAGAACAGATCAGACTTCTGATTTATTGATTCTTTTCTCTAACAAACCAATCATCATCTAACTTTTCTGTTCTTAACTGTTTCACATTACTATCCACATGTGAGGAAAAATTCAATTAAGAAATAATAAGAAAAATAATTTAAAATGTGTATCGTACAACCCACAACACTGTTTAGCTGAAGAAAAGTAGAAACTGAGTAAGAATAGAATAAATTAAAGAGAAAAAACAAACCAGGAATTCATTTATATATGCAAAACTCGGAGAAACAGATTTCAACTCTAAATCAAAATGACAAATCTGAATTATTTCTATGTTGCCATAAACTTTAACTACTGAATCTTAGGTATTTAAATGACAACTCAATACATAACTTCAACCATAGCCTGTTGCTGCTGAGATTGAGAAGCTCATTCTACACAGCAGCATAAGGAACACCATACAGCTTGAGTTTACAAGGGTTTTCCAGATGACTAGTGACAATTTGTCAATCTTTCTGAAAAGTAATCCTTCATAGGTTACATGTAGTGCATTTGAGAAAAATTTAGATAACTAATTTCACATGGTTTAAAAACCTAGAGTTATAGGAGCAAGAGGTCTACACTAATATTTTTTTGTTTCAGTTTTCATACATGCATTCATCTGATAAATCTTCCAAATGTTTGTTACATAGCTCAAAGAAATTCCTCCTTACTCTCAAAGTGTTTCATGGCTTCACTTGTCACAGCCATTATTTGCTGGCCTTGTATATAACAGCAAGATTCCCTGCATGAGCATATTTTCCAGGATTTTAGTTGCCTTGTTACCCAGATGGACCTTTTCACTAGTAGAACATTACAGTTTGCCCAAAGTTTTAATTACTCTGGTAGTGTTAATTGAATTATTGGAGCCCTAGGCATTCCACAAAGCCAGGCTCCATTTTCACCACCCTATTCTATCAAGCTTTTAAATAACCTCTTCTATCTGGATTACCTTTTCCATTTTGCCATCTCCTCTGTCGTCTTACTTCACCGTCACATCACGGTAATTTTTCACCTTATCATTAGTACTGGTAATACCACTGTCATTTATTAATATTACAGGAATAAAAATTACTCCTCAGTCTCCCACTGCTGCTTGTTTTCCATTGTTAATTACCTTCTGGTATTTCAAAAAAAAAAAACAACTTAAGAATATGACAGTCATGACTAGGCCTTACCATATAAATAAATTGTCTAGAACTTTATCACAACTTAATTTTACACTTTATACCCAACTGAAATGGATAATTAGCTCATGCAAGGAAACACGGTCAGCAGTTGTTACACGGAAAAAACTCCACAACCAGTGAAGCTGGTATGTGTTTACTCAGTGCTGGGCATATGCAGGGAAAAGTCCCAAAATGGCATATGCAGAAAGCCTGGGCGTCAGGCCTTCCTTTCATCTCCTAAGGTGTTACATACACATAGAACTTCACATATATTCATTTCCCGACCCCACCATCCTTGCTTCACACAGTGGCCAGTTCCACACTCCTCTTGGGCATGCACCGTCTTCCTTCATCCTTTGGTAACTGTCCAGATTTGCAGCTTTCTCCAGTCCGGGAGACACAAGGTCTCTTCTTATCTCAGTTCCTCTGCATTCTTTGCTTCTCTCACTCTGGTGTTTAGACTACATTCCCTCTTGTTATCACAAGAAATACCAGGTGCCTGCATTCTTTGCAAGCACAGTGAAGGCTAAAGACACTGAATAAGATTTTTACTAAGCTTGTTACATCCTAGAAGACAACATACTGGAAAAACTACAAAACTGGTTAACTATAAAATTTATTCAATTCCAAACCCCTTGTTTTCATTTTCCCCCCTTTTCTACGAACCTAGTAAATTCTTTTACTAATATTGAGGTTCCTCTTTTAGATCTAGCAAACTATTTTCGTAGCTTCCCCTAAACACAATCCCATATGGTCTAGATAATGAGGTTAAGACTGCTACTCGTTTCAACAATCTCCAATTCCACACAAGTATTAGAATAGACATTGTTAAACTTACTCCCACTAGTATCAATAGAAGAAGGATGGGGTGACATAATGTGTTCAAAATCCCAGTCAGTGACCACCCAAAAAGTGCATCCCACCAGTTATGGTTTGTGTTCTGCTTCACTCTTAGTAGAATTCTATTTATTTTCCTTGTGTTGGGTTGGACAGTCACTAGGATTTTCTGTCCATTTTCTTGGATTTCCTTCATAATTTACATGAGGTTTTGATGTCTCAGTAATTGTTTCACCAACGTTAAGTTCATTCCAATATATGTGGGTGATAGTTGGTGATACCTCATGTAATTGGATTTTATCAGCCAGTGGGATACAACTGGTGCCAAATACAAAAAATCACAGCTGACAATCTTAACAAAGCTGCAAATACAAAAGTTGGAATGATTCTTAACAACAAAGACACGTTATCTATTTCTATAAAGGCACAAGAGGTTCGAAGGAAGCAAACGCCAAGAAAGCAAACTTCAGTTGTCATCACAAACCATGAAACCTGACAATTATACATTATGCTTGTAACTTTGCTAGCACAGATTCCTTTCCTATATTATTACCCTACTCCTACATTAATGGATTTCTGCAATCATTGTCAGATTTGCAATATCATGCTGTTTGTGTCTTAAAACTAAATTTTTCACAGAGACACACGTCTCAAAGGAATATTAAGTAAGTTTGCTTATGACATTAAATTGGGAGGAGCTGTTGACTGTCTCAAGGGAGGAGAGGCCCTGCAGAGAGACCTTGACAAATCAGAGAGATGGACAATCAGCAAGCATGACGTTTAAAAAGGGCAAATGTCAGATTCTGCACCCAGAACAGGGCAACCCTGGTGGTGTGTATGGACTGAGGAACAAGATGCTGAAGAGCAGTGCTGCAGAAAGAGAACTGGTAGTCCTGGCTGATGGCAAGCTGAACGTGAGTCATTTTGCCCTGGCAGGCAGAAGGGCCAACCATGTCCTGGGGGGATCAGGAACAGCATCAACAGCCAAGCAAGGGAGGGAATTGTCCCATTCTGGCAGCCTCACCTTGAGCACTGCGTGCAGTTTTGGGCTCCACCACATAAGAAAAGATACTAAACCACTACAAGGAAGGGCCACAGGGAAGATGAACAGTCTGGAGGGGAAGCCATATGAGGAGTAGCTGAGGTCATTTGTCCTGTTCAGCCTGGAGAAGACTGAGAGGAAACAGAGGCAGACAGTGAACTCTTCAGTCTTGTGACCAGTGACAGGATGTGAGGGAATGGCCTGAAGCTGTGTCAGCGGAGTTTTAGGTCACATATCAGGAAAAGGTCCTTCACCCAGAGGGTGGTTTGGCACTGGAACAGTCTCCGCAGGGAAGTAGGCACAGGACAGCCTGTCCAAGTTCAAGATGCTCTCACGCACATCTTGTGACTCTTCAGGTGTCCTGTGCAGGGCCAGGAGTTGGACTTGATCATGGGTCCTCATGGGTCCCTTCCAACTCAGCATATTCTATGTTTCTATGGTGAGTTGCGCTGGAGTCATGATCCACTTTCTTTTCCAAAGCAATGTTCATGCTAATTTTATACACAAAAAAATATATTCTGCCTTTCCTGTAAGAAAAAAAAAATCAATTTAAGAGAATGGCCTCTCCAGTAATATGCAATTAGCCCAAACACAGCCAATATCTCTGCTAAAAGGTTCTAGTAATATACATCAGATATTGCTTCATTGCATTTTATTAGAACTTTGCATTTCATTAAAACCTTACTTCCATTGAAGTATCTACTTATACTCAGTATGTGGAAATAAACATAGGCCAAACTCCTAGAACATATGATGGACAGAATGACTGCTTCAGTCATCAGTTTAGTTCACAGACTCCATAGCTTCAGGCCAGAAGTTCCTTCTCATTACAATACTTACCCCTATACTTCCACAGGAAATATTAGTTTACACTATACGAAGAAAATTTGTAGCAAATAAGTTTGTTATCACACATTCAGACCGGAATTAGAAACTTTTCTTGCAACATTTCCCACAAAATAATATTCTGCAATGCAGAAGAGAAGTGCTCTTTGCCTTTAGTTACTAGTCCATGGGGTTTAGTTGCTACCTGCTTTTATCTATTGGCCTGTCCACAAAGCATAAACTACAGACAGTAAAGAAAACAAAGTCACACAAGGCACCTATCAGCATTCACAACACTGCTATATAGTTAGCATGCAGCAGCAGCTGACTAGGCTTCAAAAGCTTTTCTGGTTACCATCTGGACACTCTCTGAGGTACATGGACATGTTGGCAATCCAGAAATTGATGCATTTGTGCTTTCTCTCTATATACAGCTTAACATGTATTGACATCAACTACCCATTCCAGGAAATGCAGACTAAGACCACTGCAATGAAGCTATTCCCTTCCAAGTATTTTTTTTTTACTCTAGCAAGCAACTGACAGCATTTCCTATAAATCCAGGTTTATTGTATAAAGAGCGTTGACCACTGAAGAAAAATCTGTAATTTTTAAGTTTCTCCTATACTTTCAAGTTGGACTCTTGACTACTCATCTTCAATTGCTGCTTCATATCATGGTTGGTTTTCAACAGTTTTTCTCATAGAATTTTGTGAGGAACATCTAGAGAGTTGGAAACACAAAGTGCTGAAGAAGCAGCAAGCCTAAGGCCAGACCCTGTGCTTTGTCTGCAGGATGATACGAACTATCTTCAGCAACAAAATCTGAAAAGTGACCATCAGCCTACTACACAAAGGCAGGGATGGACAGAGTTTCATTCCAAGAAATGGGGCTTGTGGAAGACAATCTATCCTTTTATCTCGCCAGCAAATAGTCAAGAGGTTAAAGGGAAGTGGCAAGAAAGGATTAATTCTTCTTTTGCTTACTTAGTCTCCTTCAGACTAGCTTCTGTATATTCTTCTTGAAGAACTTGGATCTGCTCCAGCTTAAAAGATACTAAAGGCATATAAAATGAATACAAATCAGACAATTTCATTCAGAACTAACCAAAGCAAGAGACAAACAAAAAGCCTTAAAAGTTGAGATCATTACCTAACAAACACTTAGCTTCAGTTTCCAGGCAGGCTGTGATGGATCCACAAGCGAATGGGACTTTGAGAAAGAAAAGTTAATCCATTGGCTAGGTGGGACACAAGTCCAAGTTTTAGACTTTTTATGACTTCTTTTTTGCCTTTGAACAAGTCATTTCAGATTTACCCAGGATTCACTGCAATATTTAAAAGTAAAAATTCAAACAGGAACTTGAAATTCTTCAGAGGACTAAAGAAAGCTGAGACTTCTCAGCCAGTGTCTAAAACAACAGCTTTCTATCTGCTCTCTGTGAACAGAGAAGAAGTGAATTTGTCTTTGTGTAATTCAAATGTCAACTCAAGGTTTTACCAGTAACACATGGCTTGGTGCAATCTGTTTAGAGTATTGTTACTCTTCTTTTTTTTGTTGTTATGTATGAGAAATTAATGACTGAGAAGTAAAAGACTCAATCTCATTCTGTGTTCTGCAACTGTACAAAGACCGACCCTCATCCATAATTATTATAGGGAACATATACATCTGTACCCCCTGTACATTTTTATAAAAGAAATTATTTCTCAAGAAAAAGAGGCAACAAAGTAAGCATTTCAGGGAAGAAGAGAAGCAACAGGTGCTACATAAAAAATCATGACGTTTTCCCTTCAAAGATCTAAAATACTACATTCATATATAGACAATTTGGGAAATGACAGCATTCAACAGAACACATCAATTTAGGCAATGACCTCTTGAAATAAATGTTACAGATGTATGATTGCTGCAGCTATTTGGAGGAATAGCCATCCAAAGACCAAAGTGTGGCTTTAGAACTCAGGAGATCTTTTTATAATTCCCTCTTTAGTCAGAGGCTCTCTGTAAACAGATACATAAAATTATCTAGGAAATCAAAACTAATGGAATGAAGACATTTAAAAGCATCTCAGCTTCAGCACCTCATCTCTTCAGCACTCTCATCTAAGCATTCTCCTACTTTGCCAGTGCTGGGAGGGAATAAATGTATCAGGGAGTGAAAAGTGTTCCTATCATTGTGAACACATTATTTTCATGTATAATAATAGGAATAAGCATTACATATAATTTGGAGTCCATGCATACTCCAATGCAGAGGAAATAGCAATTAGAGCCTTACTATGAAACACTGTAAATAGACAAATCACAATATGGTTCCCTGTTAAAGAATTCACAGTACCAGATGCTGATCCTGCCATCATTTATGCACAGCCATAACTCCAAGAACATAAGTAGTCCATTGACTGATTTATGACTCAAACAAGTGTTTCTGCAATCAAACCCAAACTATTTGATGACAGGCAACAAGTGGTTTGCACCACCCAGGCAGGGAAGAATAATTTCTGAGCTGACGCACATTAATAAAATCCCATTTAAAAACATTTTCATTTTGATTTCCCAAGAGACTACGAAGTATCTATGCACCCAGATTTTGATTTAACAGGATTCTACTAACTAGCAGTCTCCCAAATGCAATCACGAAATTCTCTAGCATAGAAGCTAATTATCCAAAACACTGCTAATTGTGACTCTTATTTTACGCTAGTCAAAAAGAGTTCTAATTAATTCATATTGCCCTGGAACTTGTCTGCACACAAGCAAGGAAGGAAGATGCCATGCCTCACCAGTGAGTATGAAAGGAGAACTACAGCACCCCCAGCTATTCATCCACAGAGCAGCTCTGCTTTTCAGGACACAGTGCTTCATGGGGACTTGCCTGCTGACACCTTGTTGACACCAATATAACCCTTATGCTCCACAAGTGAACAGATGCCAAAGCCTAAAAAATCTCATATTGAGGAAAGAGGCTAGCAGTTTCATTAACACGACACTTTACTGCTGTATCTATAGTCATCAAAAATAATGCAATCGTAATTTTCAGAGTAAGCTTTTTCAGTAAGACCATTTAAAAACTAACATATGTTCACATCATATAAACTTCAGTCAGTAATTGTTTGTAACTTTTTAAATGTGTAGATGTTTTAGCATGTCACAGGGAACTGTATTTGTGTATTGGTTCTGTGTCTGGTAACGCTTCAGAGACAACTCAAATTCTTTAACACAGTTATCTAGTAGCATCCATGTACAGATGCTTACTTCAGGTTAGTTTATGTCATCAGGCACAAGGTTTTGAATTTAGGCCAATTCAACTAGTCTTCCCACAGCTCATCATCACCAACCCCATATGCCTCACTTTCTCTACCTTTTCAAAATGCAGTTTACACAAATCCCTAACTCAGCCTATCACATTGAGGCATTTCCTTCCTTTCCTTCCTGTCTTTCAAGCCAGCATTTAATCCTAATTCATTCAAAATACTTTTTGTTACAGTGAACACAATAGAACTACCCTAAAAATTAGACTTACAGACTTCCATATTCAATGTGATACTTTTGAAATAAAAGCTTACTCAACTTCTGTTGCAAAGAGGAAACCACTTTGTGTATATGATGACCCATTGAAGATGTTTTCATTTTTATTTTTCATACTGCTGTTGGTTTTTGGGCAGACCATTCTTGGGCAGACCATTGGGTTCTACACCTCTGAAAGACATTTAGAGCATGGAAAACTCTGCAGCTGACTTAGGATCTGTTGATAAAAGACTAGAAAGTCATGGAGAGACCATTATCTTTTCAACCTCAAGTTAAAAAAAAAAAATCTTTGTGCATGTAAATAGCAACAATTTACATGTTGCTATGTTTTAATATGTTAAAATAATTACGCCCAAAAGAATCAAATATTTAGTCTCTTGATAAGACAGCAAGTCTACCATACCAAGAATAGTCACTCATTTTTCCAAAGAATGCTCTTAAAAACATTATGAGTATGTTTACAGATGAAAACTGTCAGAAAGCAAAACAGAGCACAAAGGTTACAAAAGACTAGCAAACCAAAGTTCTAGCAAGTACAGCTAATGGAATATCTTTATTCATTTCACAACTTTTATCAGATTTTTTGAGCTTTCTAGTAAGGAAAGAGAAACCACTATCAGATCTGGGTGTTTCAGAGAGTTCCTTGTTTAGTTCAGACTACTACTTCATTTCTACTACTTGTAATTATTCCATCCAAAAATCTCAGTAACATGTACAGTATTTGTGGAAATACTGAGTTCTCAATATGCCTCCCCCTCTTCCAGGTAGGCAGCAAACCAGGAGCTTCAGTCATCAGTTACACGTAATGATCGTGCTGCATTTAAAATTTACTCCTTGCAACTAACCCTAATAAATAAACCTTGCCTTCCAGTAAGATCAAACCATGGTCAGCTCTAATTTGTCTGCTACCCAGCCTCTCCCTAGCATGAGCATCCAGAAACATTTAAAATTCCATGCTTGCTCACCAACCAAGGGAGAAATAGGTTATACAAAGACACAAAAAGTGTAACTGAAAAGTAATTCAGTACTAACATTGCCAAATAATCACTTACAAAGACCAACACGAAACTTCCACCTTGCTTTATCCATGGACAAATACAAGTAAACACACCAAATATACACTAGCTGCCTGCTGGTACACCAGTCAATAATATACCACTATGTACAACATTCAACACGTACTCTGGAGGAACCAGTGCCAAGCTCCACCCAAGTAGTTGGCATAATCTGACTGCTGTGTTGATCAAGCTGAACTGAGACTTAAAAATGTGAGAGAAAAGCCTGTTAGTTTTTAAACACTTCATTTTCTTTGCATATTTATTAAAGTCAAGATGTGTTAGGTAGTCATTCAAATGTGGAAATTAAATATGCAAGAAAACCTGAGCAGCAGAGTAGGTGCACTCTGCTTTGACATGTCCCTGTCTTAAGAGGCACCTTGCTGAGGAATACAGGTCCCTTTCATTTAGCTCAAAATTTGCTAAATCTGGTAAATAGGTGATGCAATTCCCATTTCTTTGGCAAAGTAAAACTAAATCCAAAAAAAATCAGAGGCCAAATTTGTGCATTAGCTTTACGGTCATGCTTCAAAGCATGATACAATCTGAAGCTGACAATGCTTATCTGACGCACTTTAAATGTATCCAGGGGAACACAGAAAAATAAATTATTACATTGATTTTTCAAAATGTGTTAAGTACCTTCTCACTCTGAATAACTTAACTTCATGTGGCATTTTAGCTGCTGGAAAACAGTGTTTTGAATGTCCTCTCCCTCTATACTGCAACGGACTTCACAACAACATCATGAACGAAAAGACTACTAACTTCTCATGAGTCTGGATCAAAGCTTACTGAACTACCACAACCTTTTGCTAAAAACTCCACAGTGATATCTTTAGAAAGACAAGAAATAGCAATAAAGCCATTTTCCCAAGCCACAGATAGTCAAACAACAGCACTGGAGAAAAAAAGAAAACAGTAAATCAGACTCTGTGGCTGAGAAGAAACACCTGCATTCTGCACCACTTTAGCACATCTCTTATTCGTTGCTTTCAGCAGCATGCAACATTTTAATGAACCAGAACCTGAGCCAAGGATAGTGACAAAATGCTGTCACACCAATCACATTTTGGCAGGAGGTCTTCACACCTTTTCTTATCAACTTAGGATGTCAAGAATTCGGGCTTCCTCACAGCCTCTTTTATATTGCACTTTTCAGATGGTCCACTATTATTATAAAGAATCATCACAGCAACAAGCTGCAGTTGAAGATCTGAGTTGAAGATCTCCATTGAGATCTATCTGCTTTACACCACCGTAGGACATGAACTCATTAACAGCAGGGATGAGAAAGCAACTAGTCTGTAATCACCAGTACTAACTGTATCTTGCAACACTTCCCTGTTCCAAGGCAAGATGACACCACTAACATGACTCAGTAACACCTTCACCTTGTGCAGAGTCCCAAATGACACAGCTAAGAGAAAGTAGCAAAGCAACGTTTTTTTCTAAGCTGCATGTATAGAGTAGAAAGTACGAACAGATTTCAAAGGCTCTAGCCTACAGACCAAAAAAAAACAAAAAACCCCACCAAAACTCTGTTGTGTCTGTATGTGTTCTTTTGATTAAATGCATCTCTAAATCTGAAGATTTGATCAAATATCCTGCCAGTTTTACAAAAGATGATTTGGCAAGTACAGAGCCTGAAAGCTGACAGCAGATAAAAAAATACCAGCATTATTTCATATTTTACTGCTCTTCTGAGAAAACTCAATTTCTATCTTCCTTGCCTGCAAACTACCAAAACCCATGAAATCTCTTCAGGAGACTCTTCCTGGGAAACAAAACATTCTTTTTTTTCAGAGTAGTAGAGTTCTTTGGTGATGGGGCAGGAAGGAAACTAGATGATAAGTGTGTTATTGTGAAGATTTTTATTCCTACCTAATTTCTAGTCAAAACTAGGCTGCAATATGCTAGCAATTAGGAAATTGAGGATATCTTTTCCTTCCCTTTCCTCTTCCCTAAGACACTATATGGCTATTTTTCTACAAGCTTCAAAGTCCTCAGCTGAGTGGCTATGCTATGCCAAGTACACTGCACATGCATGTTTTATGCAACTCAAAAGCGGTGAGGTGAGCCATCTTCCCTATTTGGTAGGAAAAATGAAATACAATGTAGAGTGTTTAAAGGCTAACAAGTAACATTTCCCTACAGTATTTTTATCTCAAAACAAGAAACAACAAAAACAACGATCAAGGATTGACCACGACTCCTGGTAACACAGGAAATATGTTACTATAGGCTTTATTTGGATAGATGGACTGGCAACCAAGTATTGATTACATTTTTATTTCATTTGTCCTTTTGAAGAATAAGTAGTTTCAGCAGAAAAGCTGATTTATTTAGGGAAGGAAGGAGTAAAACAGGGTACGCCAAAAAAAAGGCTACACAAACCAAATGAGGCAGTCCCTGGAGAATGACCTTAGAGGGTCTAGTATTCTTTATGAGCACACTAGTGAAACACCCAAACCCTATATTCATGGTGGTACATTATCTGTTCATTGCAGCACGCTGTGTCAGTGGAATTATTTTCATGCTTAAATTTGAGTGAGGGGATGTCTGACTGATCTCTCACAAGCTGATATCCTACCTGCTCTCTGGCCAGTTCTGCTCACATCCAGCCAGCTGTGGTACGTGTGGCTGTGTGGGTGCAGCTTTCAGCCATCGGCTGTGTACTCCTCACTGAGGGTTGTTGGCTCAGGCTCAGAGCCACACTCATTGAAGGATATTGTTTTGGACAGTTTGAAGGGCACATGGGGTGAGATTATAACTCCAGGCAAATAACACCATGGACAGAGTTATGTTAGATTAAGACCAGAGATCTGGCAGATCTAAACTCTAGTTTTCATACATCTTGCCCCACAGGCAAAACCGCATATATATCTGGAGTTTATAATGAAAAGGCTTCCTTACAAGTCTTGGAAAGTTACCTGTCTCTCCTAGGACAAAACTCAATGGTCTTAACTTCGTTCCTGGAAATACTAATCAATCCTTCAGCTATAAATTATATATTTTTAAATTGCTACCTATCACAGTTAATGTTCAGTGCTGCTCTGTGCTATCAGAATTGCAGCCCTACCCTATGAGGAGCATTACAAGAGATATACAACTGAGTGTACCTCATATTCAGGGAGAGCAGCCAGAAGGATGATAAGCTTATCAGCTGTTTGACTAAACAATCACCATGATCCACCACCACTAAAAAACTGCTCATGTAGTTTAGGGCAAATGAGGGCTTTGAAGGATCTCTTACATCAATTTCTCTAAATTAAGGAGACAACATAAGGCACACAAGCCAAGATGTTTGCATTTGAAGAAAAAAAATTGAGAGGTTTAACTTAGCAAAAATTTTTAAATCATACAACTATTAAGTAAGACAATTAAGGACCTAAAAGACTGCATTAAACAATCTTGGGAAAACTTAAGAATTGGTTTCTTTCAGCCAGCATTCTAAGAAATCCAGTGTGTTCATAAAGAAAGTCAAGATATATAACATAAAAAGAAAATATCTAAAAAAAGGCTCAGAACTAGAGTGTGCATAGAAAGAATTTAAAGTTCAGGTATAAAAAAAACAACACAGCAGTCACCTAATGCTGCTAGTGCCATTTCTCAGGGTGACTTTTGGGTTCATGTCCCACACATGCAGAGAAGTGTGCAAAGCAGTTCAAAATACACCTTGTACCAAGCCCAACCAGTAACTGTGCTTTTTCCTGCCACTGAAGTCCTCCATGAAGTCTCACAGGAAAAAGAAAGAAAAAAGAAGATATATTAAACAGATTTTTTTTTTAATTATAGGGACAGGGTGCTTTCTTCTGTATTGATCTTCTGTCAGTGTTCTTTTCTTCTACACCAATTTAGAATCAGAATCAGTTCTTAGCCATGCCAGAGCTGACTATAAGGGAGACATATTAAATTTATTGCTGAGACTCGTAGGCACAGATGGGGCCTGACATCTTAAAAGCAAAACAAAAGTTAAGTGTGTTCAAGTGCAAAGCTTCAGGACAAGCTTAGACTTGAGCTTACACCCTAAACACACATGAAAGATACAGCAAAAAACTCCTCTCCTCCCCAGCAGAATTAGAGCTCTAAATTATGCTGAGATACTATAACCAACACAGATAAGAAGAGAAAATAATCCCATCATTCAAACTCAAATTTCATTTTCAATTGAAAATGTTAGAAGGCAGATATTATCTAGCCAGAGGACAGCTGTGAACCATAGAAAGGAAGACTAGGATGGAATCATCAAATGAATTCTCACATTATAATGGTACAAATAAAACAGATCTGGCCACCTGCATCTCTAATTTCTGTGGAAGAAAAACATTTTCCTTCCCAATACTCTCCCCAGAAACAACAGTGTTCATATCTCTTCTAATACTTCTTTTATGTTCTGTGACATATTCAATATTGGTACAGACAAACCAAGGATCCTCAACATTCGATTAAAGGATTACATGCAGCGGGTTTTGCAACCATTTTCATTTTCTCCCTCCTATCACACCAGTATTTGCCAACCTGAAGTGGGCTGGACACAGGTTCAGTTTCCATCTCTGCTCAGGGGAGTGATTAAATTTAGATAATGCTGAGAAAAGGAAACTTGGTGTGATGAGCATAGCAAGACTTGACTTGCAAGGCTGTGAGACACGATTAATACCACAAGCAAAGCAGAGCTACCAAAACACCTGTAGAAAATACTTGGACTTACACTCACAAATAGGAGGGGGAAAAGTAGGAAGGAAATGGAAATTTAATCTCTTAAAAAAACAGTATCACAGCAAAACCCAAACACTATCAGTCCAGGACTTAAGCACATTAAATTCAACTCTGTATTTCAACATCAAAGAGCATGCTAGTAAAATTTTAGTTTGACGAGAATCCTCTTTCATTTTGAGACAGTCTGGAATACAATTTGAAGTTTAGATTGTGTTGCTAATATGCATCTTTTAACAGAACTAAAATAGAAACCTCAGTGAGGTCCACTAGTGTTTGGCCCTGATTCAAATTTTACAGGATTAATTTATTCCCGGCAATAACAATTCCCTGCCTCTGTCAGGAAGAGCTATCCAAACATCTCCTTGTGGCAAACTGGAATAACTTTTCCTATAAACTGAAACTTTCCTACCAACTGAAACAGCAGGCATCTCCTCCATCAAGAAGATAAATGAACACTTCAAAATTAACCCCTGCACAAAAAAGGACAGTTTCTACTCATACAGCAAATTGAACACCTTATTTTGCAGGTATATATTAGTCCAATTCCTTTTTCTTTTTTCCACAACTTAATTAGATTCAACTGAGAGCACCACATTGTTGAAAAAATGTATTGACCCAGCACAACTACATTGCAAAATTTTCACTATTTTTACTGTTTAGGAAGAGCATGGTGTCATCTTAAGAACATAATGATATCCCTCTTGTCAGAATGAAGGATTAGAACATATCTTTCAAGACTGAATCAAACATATGGAAAGAAGGGATTTTTTTTTAAACCCTTCTTTTCCTCAAGAAGGAAAACACAAAGGTGTTTTGGGATTTTTTTGGCTTTTTTCTAAGAAAGCAAGCAGTTCCTCTAGAGTTAAGGTCTGTTAACTTGAGTAAACCTAAGGAATAAAACAAGTCCAAAATTATTTAATTCAATTTTCATTAACTGTTGATTTTGAAAGCCTTTTAAGTTTTGAATTATGAAAAAATATATCAATAACATTGAAAACATATAATGTATAACTATATTTAAATTAAACTTAACTACTCATAACAACTATGTCAGATACCAGCATATTAATACCAACAAAATAACCCTGCTCATCACAGACTGCACAGAATCATTTCTATTTAAAAGCTGCTCAATTTGATAAATTATCATACACAATATGTGTGGATTTGGGTATGCTTTAAAGAATGATCATATCCACAACTAATTTACTAGTTTACTGGTTGAAGTAATTTTACTAGTAAAACTGTACTACTGCATGGCCCGCCTAACTAAAGCAGCGTTATGTTTTGTCTTCTCATTTATTCATTTTAGCAAATTCACTTGTTATGGGAAAACACAATTAGCAGAGAAAAGACTTCAGTTCAGCTGCTCCTTCCAGATGGTTAATGTTAATATCAGCATATTGATACTGTCTGCTCTTCACCTAAGACTCAAAAATTAGACTTGAAGATGCTTGAAACATTGACCATCAATCGACCATAAATCAATTCTTGCTACCATTTTGAGAATCTTGCACTCAAGATTAAAGCCATTCCATCTGAAACTAACAGGAGACAGACGAGTGACAGAAATTACATAAATCAAATATAAAATATCTTTTACAACAGAAGCTGAATACATTAGAGTATCTTTACTCTAAATCATATTAAGAGTGTTCCTGCCATAATTACCCAGCCACAAAGCAAGGAAATGCCCCATGCTAACAGACATGCCAGTTGGCCCAGCAGCTGTTGCAAGAATGAATTCCTACCTTCTACAGGTAAGATGTGGGCTGGTGTTCCCATCTGCATGCACATTACCACCAAAAAATAAAGCAAATACACCTGTAGTCACAAGACAAAACTACTCAGTGACAAAAGGATAAGAGCTCCTTGATTTTGCACACAGAGCCATGTGAGAAATAATGTTTGTCCTTGTAGCTCCCAAAAGCTACAGAGTTTTTCTAACTGCCCTTTATATGAAGTTCAGAAGTACCTCTCTAAAGAAAAGTCTCTAATTTCTGCAATTCATCTTGCTGGAAAAGAATAAAATGTTTCAGTAGTGAATTCTTTAATTATAAAGAGCACCACTACTCAGATCTTTCCTTATTTTGTCTCACCTGTGAAATGAAATATAGATAGATTATATGCCTTAAACATCTAAGTCCCAAGTAATATAAGGAAATCTCTTCCACTCTTCCCAGGAAGTGGAGGGAACTGTCCACTGTTGAGGTTTTTACAGCATAAACATTCATGACATCAAACCAGCCAGTGAGTAAATGCTGCCCTGGTGAGCGCTATTTACAAGCTGCTGAAGGACAGAAAACATTCATTTAGTTTCAGATTTGCTTTCAATTTACAAAACTCATTCAGCCACAGTAGAATCAGCCCACACTTAAATCTAGAACTAGAGCTAATCATCGACAAGGCTTCACTATGAGGATTCAAATCTCCCATGTAAATAGGGCATAAGATTTGGTACCCTAGCTACTCCTTCACATTAAGCAAATGGGCAGTGCCTAATTTTTAAGAAACACAAGACACTGACTACACTGAAGTCAAAGTGGGAATTGTAAGAGCAAACATTCTAATTGCCTAAAAATCTAGGCTAAATAAAAACTAAAATAAAGGCTGACATAACATCTGTACAAAGTAAACATTCTCACACAAAGCTACTTCCTGTTATATTTACTCCTGTGTATATTAAATGAAGATTGAATACTTCTAAGTAGCTGATTTGTGGGGCTTGGGTTTTGGGAATCAAATAATTTATTTACTATGCATTTGTTAAAATATTTTCCACTCTTTCCCTAAAGGTATTAGCAGAAAAGTCTTTCAAGATCTTCCTTTCAAAGGCCCTTCTTCCTAGAAGAGATGTAAAAGCTCCATTAGGACAAGTATTTGATACACAGAAACTAATGAGCTATTATTTAACTTCACCCTAAGTGTCAGAAGCCTAAAGCAACAAGGCTTAATTAAGATGATGTGCGCCCCAAGTCTTCTCCCAGGAAACTGGTGAATCACAGCAGATTCCCTTCACTGCCAGATGTACACACAGAATTATCGGAACACATCTGTTATAAACACATGAATGGCATGAAGTCCCCTGCTGTTAATTCAGATTGATTACTTGTTAAACACATTTAATTGAGGCAGGAGGGAGCTTAACTGATGTTTACATAAATATACTTAAAATAATGCGAAAAAGAACTTGCGGCATTTTAAGACAGATTGAAGGACTGTTTGAACATCAGATCTTATGAGTTCAGATGCAACACAGAAAATAACCATAATAAAAGTAATGCTTCTTTTTTATCTTTTACTCTTGTGTATCTACTGCCTCAACAGATTCTAAGATTTGAATAATATAAACTAGCCATGGTAGACCCTTTATGATTTCTGACAAATAAATTATATTCCTTCATCAAGCAATGAGTGCTTCTAAACCCTATTATTTGACTCTACAGAACGTTTACAGAAGCAAATGCATTACTAGACAAAGCTTATGCTCCTGAGAGTACATTACACCTAACTATAGAAACATTTTCTATAAATCTTATGTCCTGTGTTCATTTCCCTTCCATTGAATCTCAGAACCAGAAGGGATCTAGCCAGCTGAAACTGAAAGACTGCAAACATTCAAACCAGGTCTTTCTCAATTTTTGTAAACTCATCACAATTTTGCCTTGATTCCTCTGAGCTAGATCTTGGGAACCTACCAGAAAAGCCTCCGCTTTCTCTCTGGTACTTGTTTATGCAGAAAATAATTCCCGATTCAGGAAATCCATTTTAGGAACACAGCTATCATCACTGCAACCCCAAACTCTTCCAGAAATGTCACCTCTACAAGTAAAATAACTACTGCCTTTATCTGCTGACTTGCAGGTATAGCATTTCAATGTCTTCTGGAATATCATTAGTCAAATCTGTTTGCCTTTCCTGAGACTTAATCAACTTGCTAATTAGTAAAAGCATCCATCACTTGGCCACATTAATCTTACCCGCTCCTCTCAAAACACTCTTGAGCCTTCACTTAAAAATTAAAAAAAGTAGAGAAAGTTAGACGGGAAAAAGATAGCAAGATAGTATTAAGAATTCCACAGATATCACAAGAGAGATTTTTATCTACCCAAGGGATGTAGTTTTATGGATTGCAATAGAACTGTTCTGATTCAAACCTGTTGAAAATAGCCTTCTAATTACAACTGTATTCATTTAGAAATTATTACAATCACCTCTCTTCCTCTCACTATCTTTGTCCAAAACAAAATGTAAAAATTAATTTCAGTTACAAATGGGGTTTATTTAAGTACAGTATCTTCAAAAAGTGGCACATTTAGTGCTTTTTTCCTAAAAAATGCTCTTCTCTTTTCCCCATAATTCAGGCAGTAACCGCTGCATAACTAAACAAGAATGAAAATAGGCAAGCTCTCTGAATTACTTTTCCATTAACACTGGACCAAAAATTTCAAATCGGGGAAAAAGGTAATTTGTGACTTTACTGCACTTACTGCAGTAAGAGATGAGAGATGACAAACTCCATAACACAGTAAAACCGAGCTCTCCCTAGCAGGAAATTAATTATTAAACATCCATTCTCCCCACAGTCAGGAAGAGGAGATGGAATGGAAGACCATTGTTGGCAAATGAATATATATCACACGATAAGTGGAAATGAACAGCATATCAGCTGCAGCTGGAGGATACACCTAGGTCAACAGATGCAGCTTTCAAGAAATGCCTAGGACCACAACTGAAAAGGGGAGCAGGTGAGGCTTGGGAAAGAAATACAACTTCTGGAAGAGATCCAGAATTTCACAAACTACATTGTTTCCCAAAAAGAAGATACATGGCAAGTTTTGCCATTACAGTGTCTTGATTCTTATTATACTTTGATTTCTGTGTTTCTCATAATACAGCCAGAAACCTGTAAAAATGCTAGGATTAAGAGATGCAAAATTCAAAGTACTAATACTTCTATTTAGAAGTCTTTTCCCCCCATTTTTGTTTTGTTTCGGTATTAAGCAAATGAACAGAAAGGCAATAGGAATTATGCAATTTGGATCTAACTTTTTTTGAAACACAATGCCAAAATAATCCAGTTTTATTACTCCTTATTTTTCAAATGTTAATATTCTGATCACAAAATTTAATACACAGAGTGAAAGGCTGATTTAGACTACATGGCAAGAATTGCTCAATTAATAATCACACAGATCAACACAAAATCTATACCTCGCTCAAATAAATTTCAAACTCTGGATTACATATAAAAGGAAGCTTTGAGTCTCTAAGGTCTCAGGCTGAAAAGGCACCCCTTAAAAACAGATAGAGCATTCACAAACCTGCTAATGAATGGATGCTATTTTAATCTCCACAGAAGGAAGAATATTAATACACTGTGTGTGTTCAGGTAAGCTGATTCAGAGTCATATAATGCATAATTAAACCTGTTAACTCAGAATTCCACAGCAATGACATTCTTTTGAATACAAATAACAGTATCTAAACCGATTTACAAGTGTTTTGATGCCTGTCTCAAAGCAGCAGATAAAGCAGTACCTCAAAACACTCAGTAGTATTTATTAATAATAATCTCAGCCTAAAGCACCAATTCCCATGAGTTGTCAAGAAGAGTGGAAATGCAACACAGGTAGCAGGCATGTTAAGACTACTCAAAGTTTTCCTGTTATGATTTATTTTCATCTGTAAATACACCACCTTCTAAGTAAGAGACTTGGTTTTTCTTCTTTTAAACTTGAAGTATTATTCTTACTGCTTCACACTAAGTTATATCAGTGCAAGTAGTTAGGGGTTGTTTTATGGTATGACCTTAGTATGTCCTTCTGTGAAATATGGTAAATAGAAAAAACATAAGGCAGATTCCTTTCAGTCAAGATTCTGAGCCACAACAGTCCCTCTGAGAGAATGAAAAACTCTACAAGGCAGTTTGGCCCTCTTAATGAAATCATGGTCACTTCAGGAAGCAAACAAACCACTGTAGGACTAACAGATGGTGCTTGGACCTAAATTCCTTACAGAAAAGTATAAGCTCCAGTGTGAATTATTTCGATGGCTGGACTTTTTGCTCCCAATGTTTTCTTCTTACAGTTATGACTGTATCCTGGAAAACCACTGCTGGCTGTGAAGTACAAGCACTCCTTGTTTTCATCTTCCCACTGACGGGTACTGGAACAGCACATGAAATCATTCACGCTTGTAGTGCAAGGTCACGGTTTTACTTTATCACAGATGAAAAGAAAAACTTTGAATATTAAACTAGGAAAAAATAGCAGAATTTTATAGTGTACCCAAGTCCCCTCAGACAGATCCAGTTCCCTGATTCAGATGAAGGGAATATGGTTTGAGACAGCCTGAAGGGAGTTGAATTCAGGTCTCTTCCCTAGTGAGATCTACCCAGGCAAAGATAAAGGGTTTGTGCCCCAGCACCTGTCCTTCAGAAAACAAGCCCTACTCATTTCTTTGGACAGTAAGGGAAAAGGCAGAAAGTTGCCTTTTCCTCCAGCAGAAGATTAATAAACTTGGAGTCTGAAACAGATAATCGTGACCCCTCTCCATTATAAGAAAGGTGACTAAAGCCTGAAGAGCTGCTTAATTCATAGCATATGAAGACAATTTCCCATCATTCACTTCAGCAATCCTTGCTCAATGCATGGATTTTTAAATTCCAAACATTCTACCCCATGCATATTAAGTCCAAGCATCAAAGAGTTCTCAGTCTCACTCCAGACAGCTATAAGTGAAATGTCATAGCCCCAAAGTTTTACATACCTAAGGACACATTTTTCAGATGCTCTTATATTTTCTTACATGGAAACAATATTTTTTCATATTTTGACAAATGAATGCAAAAAATATGGTTTACTATGAATGCTTTGAACACTTACTAACACTGACAGCTAAAGAAGCTGTTTTCATCAGCAAAGCATAGATGGAAACAAGTTTCAAATGCAGGTGAGCAAGATACTGTTTAAAATGGTTCTGTAAATATTTTGCAAGAAAAACAGACTAATAGAATCTGTTTTACTATCTAAATTCACACTGTATTTTCTATGGAAAACTTATTTATATGCAAAACAGGATGGAAAGTCAAGACATTGCAAAGTTGTTAATATAAAGTAAGAAGAAACATCTAAGACACTTCATAAGTACTCTTGTGTACTTCCCCTAAATACAGTATTTTGAATGCTGATGCAAATGTTTGCTTTGTTTATCTTGTGCTTTTCATAGAGGAGAAAAAGGACACGGTGACTAAACAACTAACTGAAAATAAAAGCTCTAGCCAACATAATAAAAAGAATAACAAAGAAGAAAAGAAAATCAGTCTTCAAGTGAGCATGTTTGTTACTAGGAGAAGATTGTTTACAGGAAGTTCTACAAGTCTGGAAAACAGACAATGGGGCAAAATTGTCTGCAACAATGGATATTGATCAAAGGCATCACATTTACAATGAAAGACTGTTTTAACTTGTAGAAATTATTTCCAGAAAAATGACTGATCTTATGGCATTCCATTAAAGCTCAAGGATAGAGATTTCTCATTATCGGAAATCAAAGTGAACTTCATAGTCTTACTTTCTCATTACACTTTGGGTATTATTTCCAATTAAAAATGCAATTGCATTATTAACTCAGTGGATACAGTTTAAACACACTATTTTGAGTATACAGCTATCCTCAAACACGGCCATTACTACATATCGCACAATCAAAACACCATAATACCAGACAACTTGACTGGGTGTTGTTGAAAAACAACATGGAAGTTGAATTTTTTAAAAGTCATATTCAGTAGGATGAATTTCATGACAGGACTGCAAATTAAAAATGGATTTTTGAGTATATATTCATGGAGTCGAACATGACAAGCTCCTTCTTAAAGAATTAGGTTGAACTTAATATGTGACTAATTCTAGCGAAATACTTAAACCACTTCTAAGTTTCACAAAGTCACAGAGCCATTTCCAGCTTCTAATGGAAACAATTCCATCTACACTTCTAAAGAATTTTAGACTATTTATCTTATAATTATTTTTATAAATAGCAAAGAATAGGCTTCTATCCCCCTCCTATTTGAAAGGGGAAAGTGTCAGGAGTGGTTTTCTACTCACGCATATTTTAGATAGTTTTGGTAAAATTCTGCTGAATCATTATAAAGCATTTTACACCACTGCTGCAGGCTAGAGGAGTTACCATAGCAGGGGGGGAAATGAAAGAATCCATTCTCTCTACAATGAAAGTGCTGTCATACACACAGCAAGGGAAAACCAAAAGTGGGACTGAAATTTTTAATCATCTTGAAGTACTTGCACTTGCTCAGCCTTGTGTAAGAATAAAACCTTTATATATAATCATCACTGTAAATTGAATGCAGTATCTAACAAATTTAAAAGATGACTCTCAGAAATACAGTAGAAGTTGCAGATCTGCAAAGCAAAAAGTGAACCTCCCTTCTAATAATGACAATAAATCATTGCTCCATTTTACCTGTTATTTGACTTTTCACTGAAACAAAATCCCCCAAGAATTTCCACAGGGAACAAAACCTCCCCTCCCCTAATCCATGCCCCAAAAAGGAAAAGTTTACATGCATAGCAAGGAGGAAAAAAAGCCTGATAAGGTTTCACAAGCCTTCAACCAGCCTGAGCAGAAGATTTTAATGTAATTCCACCACACTATTGCTGCTTCCTGGTAACACTGCACTGGGAATTAAGAGATCCTAAATTCCCATAGTGCAGTTTTGCACTGTTGCAACACAACAAACACCAGGTTCTATACTGCTGTGAGGAATAAACAGGGTGTCTTCAACATGAAGCACAGGTTCAGTTGGTGAGAATAGTGCTGCAACACAGTTATGCATAATGAACTTTCTGAGGGAAGACCCCATCCCACCAATACATTCAGATTTCTCTGCAATCCAGTTAACAAAAATATGTAGCAGAAGCTGAGCTGGCCTTACATGGATCCAAAACAGGCCCATTTGAACCCTGTATCACATCTGTAATGTGCCAGCAAGAACCACTCCGCCTTTCTTCCCACCTCAGAAAATGTATCACAACTCCAAAATCAGCAGCTGTGATCTAAGAGACTTGTAGGAAATAGACCAGTAAAAAGCACCTCAGCTAGCAGCGGTTAAACTCAGTGTTTACTTAAAAGGTGCACAACTGCCACACCCTCTTTGCCAGAAAATTCAGCTTTCTCCTCTTAAGTATCAAAACCCACCATACTCTGATAGTCCTGGCAGGTAAGAAATGATATATCAATCTATCAATGAAAATTATCATAAATTAGAGATACAGCACCCAGGAATCACTAATCATGCTGTCCAGTGCAATTTTTAGCCAGTTATACAATGACCAAAGCCAGAGAAATACCGTCACCTTCAGAAATAGAAATCACATACACAAAGACACGACATTCCAGAGTCTAAAAAACTATCAGCTGCAATGTCCTGCACTTCTAACAAAAATCCTCACCATGTGACTGTCATAACATAGTTTGAACAAAAGTTTCATTTAAAACAAAGCTTTAGAACTCAGATTACCAGGTAATAAAAAAAACTTTCCTCCTTGAAACTTTACTGGTCCATGCCAACACTGCTGCCACTGCACCATTACCTGTAAGTCATGGTGATTTTCTGAACTCAGGGAATGTAAAACACAGAATTCGCACATCAGGATGCCAAGTCACACTTGGCATAAAGCACAGAAACTCTCCACCATAAGCAGAATTAAAATCAGTTTGTCTCCCAGCATATATCCTCGCCTATGCTGCAACATGAAAATGAAACAACAAAGGACCTAATCTCACTTTCACGGAAGTCAGTAGCAAAGCTCCTGCTGACTTCAATACGAGCACTAGATCTCCAAAAATCATTATTATTTCCTTCAGAGCACCAAATGCATTTCCTATCCACCCCCTGCAGAAGGATGACGGTCTCTCAGCTTTCCAATAATATTGCCTCATACAGAAAAGCATCTCAGACTGCCAGTGCTAATCTAATGTCTATGACCACCTGAGGAATAGTTTCACTTCAGCATACGGCCCAAAGAAGAGGAAAGAATCTACCTCCCTATGGGAAAAGAAAGATGAATGCCTGCAGTAATGAATGAGTGAGAACTTTGGAACCAACAGAAAAAAGTCTGCCATATTTTAATGAAAACTTGTATGAGTATCTCTTCCTCTCTGCACAATAAACAGTTAAGATTCAGGGAGTAAAATTTACTTTTATATATATTCAAGAGCTTCCTTAGATATTTAGCAGGAAATTATTATCAGAAGGGACATATAAAGAAGAATTTTGACCAGACAGAAAACTATATCCTGAAAGTGATGCAAAAATACATTTTTATCCTCTTTCGGTTTAATAAATGAATAAAAGTGGAAACTCCATTACACAATTAAAGACACTTACTGTATGTTTAATCAAGCATAGAAATTTCATGAGGTATTTTTGGAACTGCAGGAGAAACAAATGTCACTAGCTTCTGAACTGAATATGTTTATGAAAAAAAAGATTAAAAAGTAGTTATATAGTTAATAGTCTCTTAAAAAGAATTAACAAAAGTAGCAAGACAAAGTCTATACTTGTCAAGTACTTCTCATCTTGAAGTCACTTGGAAGCAGTCAGAGCAAGGATCAGTATTTAATCCATAAACAGTCTAAAGGAAAAGCTAAAGCTCATCCTCAACCCTTAAGAACTGGAGTCTTGACCACAGCACACAATTTGAAACCTCTGCCGTGGGAAATCCAACAAGAACCTATTAATTATGACCCCCTCTTAAGAGACCTGGCAACTCCCCTGCAACTACTTGATGGAACAAGTTCTGAGCAGAAACCAACAGTGGCTGCTTCCTACTGTATAGGCTGGCATTAAGTTAAATTTGCTGTGCCAGCTACACAGGAGAGACCAGTTTCACCTCATTAGTTACAGGTGCTACTTACTGGTCTCAAGATGAAGGCATTCTTCAAGGAAGACACACGTGGGACCTCAGTCTGGGCTTTCCAATTCAATACTTGCTAGCAAAGAAATCAACAGAGTACAGAAGGATTATCAGCTGAAAAGGGAAGCTTTCTTCACCTTGCCTGTCATTCCCTTCACAGTGCAAAATTCACAAGTTCAGAATTCACAGATGAACCTGTACAGAAACGCAACACATGTCCAGTTCTAGGTGTAACATTTTATATCATCTTTGGATCTCCATTTCGAAGACAGTAACAGGTAGGAGTTCAGTTTAAAGAAACAAAAAACACCCCCCAAAACAAACCAACCAAAACAAACAACAACAAAAACACCAAAAAACCCCAAAAGCAAACCCAAACAGAAAAGCTACTGAAATGCAGAATTGATTCCACAGGACCAGAAACAAAGGCTACCTGGCCACAGCAGAGACAATACAAAACCTCCTTTGCAAAGGAAAAACATTAATACTTTAGCTACTGTTCATTAATTAACCCGTGCTACTGACAATGAGCAGAGTATGATTATGCTGCAGTATTGCACATATCCATTTCCTTTTCTTCTGTATAAACACAAGACCATCCTAGCACCTTGGTGAAATATCCTTCTGCACTGATGTATTATTTTTCCTGAGCCCTTGTACATTTTACATGTGTCCTAACTTAAACTGCAATATAGGTGCCCCCAGTTTTCTTTCTTTGCTGCATAAAATTGAAAACATAAAGCATTTGCCCTTTCTTGAGCAGCTACTTCACTCAACACACAAGCAGAAAGGTAACTTAGTTCATACAGCTCTAATAGAAGTGAATTACTAAACAAGTTTTCCCTCCGAATATGGGATACGGAAATCAAATAAAAGGGAACGCACAAGTAATTTGCAAGTACTGTATCGCCCTCTGCAGTCAATGGGTAAGTTCTGCAAAATGCACCTGGGCACGTTCCTTGCAAAGATCAATAAAAAACCCTCTACAAGTAGAAACCCAGCAGAACTATTTCTTATGATAATGTCTTACTTGTTGGAATCATAGGAACACAATGCAGAAACATTTCAGTTCTTGATATAAATGCTCAACCTGCTAAGGATGTGGAAAAGTATGTTCTGCTGCTCCTTCACAATGGGTCAGATTCCTCAATGATACTGCTAGCATTTACTCTCTTGGAATGTGACAGAAGCTTGTCATAGCCATTTTATATTTTTTTCTGGTTGCTTCTAATAAATATCCAAAATAAACCACATTTTTAAAAGTTTCATTAGCTGATTAAACAACAACAGAGAAGTATACTTTACAGTTTGAGTGTTGCACTACTTTAACACAACTTGTAATTTTAATAGGGAATTTTGCTGAGATTTTTATGGCACTGTACTGGTTTCACCTGGGCTAGGTGCCCCCCCAGCATCAATTTTCCCTCTTTTGAAGTGGAAAAGGGAGAAAACACACAACAGGTCAAGATAGGAGCAGGAAGATCATTCACCTGTCACAGACAAAACAGATTTGCTTTGTAGAAACAGACCAAATCCTTTACCAATGAAATCTGACTAGGATAATGGGAAATAACACCAAATCTTTAAACAATGTCATGTTTGAACACTGCTGCAAACAAAAGTTAACTCACATTATGGCCACCTGTCTCCTTCATTTTTCATTTTCTTGGCCTGTGACAGGACCTGAGGAAACAGCATGAACCTGAGCCAGGGGAGGCTTAGGTCAGGCATCAAGAAAAGGTCTTCCACCCAGAGGGTGGTAGCACATTGGAACAAGCTCCATGGGGAAGTGAACACTGCACCAAATCTGTCTCAGTTCACAAAGTATTTGGACAATGCTCTGGGGAACACGGAGACTTTTAGGGTGTCCTGTGCAGAGCCAAGACCTGGACTAAGTGATCCTCATGGGTTACTTCCAGCTCAGCAGATTCTATAATTTGCTTATTAACACTGATTACACTGCATGACAAAACTGCTTTCTATCCAAGCACCTTCACTCTAACTTAGTTTACAACTGCTTGAGTTTTTTTCCCTTGGATCCACAAATATAATATTTTTAAGCAAATATCAGTTTTTAGAGTATTTTTCCTTTCTTAAAAGAAAAATCTTTGTACTTTATGAACAGCATATCACCACTAAAAAGCACATGAAAGCAATGAAGGCAAATTAACAACCTTTTAAAACAAGATTAAACTTTTGAAGACTCACTCTTTTGCTCTCAGCAGACAGCTGAACGACTTGTACCACAAACATTCAAGGGAAAGCATTAACAGCATTTCATGGTTTCACAGAACAGGACTGGTTTTGGGTAGAAGGGACGCAAGACATCGCCTACTTCTCACCCGATGCCACAAGCAGGGATGGCATTCACGAGTACAGGTTGCTCAGGACCCCGTACAAACCAGCCGCAACCACGCACCCTCCACCATCACCCCGCAGGGCACACTGAAAGCAATAAAGAAGGGTTTTAAAGGCCCTGTGGAAAGGGGAGGTGCAGCTGGGGCGGGTCACTGGGGCTGGCTGGCTGCCCTCCCTCCCTCTCTCCCGCGCCCGCGTTCCCCGGGTGACGCGCCGCCCGCCGCCGCCGTTGGTGCCGAGGGGCCGCAGCCGGGCCCCAGCGAGCCCGCGCCCCAGGCCGGCCCGCGGCAAGGGCCGCAGCCAGCCCGCCTGTGGTCCCCGTACAGCCCCACGCTGCTCAGCCGCCCCAGCGGCGCCTTCTGAGACCCTCGGCAGCCCCAGACGTCGGAACCGGGACGGGCTCCCTGGGAATACCAGGAGATAAGGCGAGCGTCTGAGCGGCCTCGAGGACTGAGGAAAAGCATCTCTCAGCCGCATCGGGACCCCACCGAGCCCAGGACCAAAGGGCTAGTGTCGGCCCCAGGCGTGCAGCAGCACAAGCACGGTGTGGGTCCCAGTTCCACACCTCGGGCAGCCACGGCCGGCAGCGCAAGGCGCTGACCAGCTGCAGGTGCCGCCACTAAACGCCAGCCGGAGACGCGCCGGGACAAGGCTCCCAAGGCACCGGGGGCAAGGAACAGCATGGATGAGTCACCAGGATTAGACCCGTCACAGGAACCAGAAAGTGCCGACCTGCAAGATGCCTTTGAACGTGGCCATGGCCCTTACCAGCCACACGAACCGGGTTATGGTCTTGACCAGGCCGGATACAGCCCATATGAGGATGAGATTCCTGATCCCCAAGAGCGGATGCTGGCAATCACAAATGCAAAAGCCTATTTATTGAAGACCAGCACAGAATCTGGCCTGAACTTGTAAGTGTCAGAAAGGATCACAAAAAGGGTAGGAAGTATGAGTGG
Organism: Bombycilla garrulus; assembly: GCA_013400315.1. Taxonomy (NCBI): domain Eukaryota; kingdom Metazoa; phylum Chordata; class Aves; order Passeriformes; family Bombycillidae; genus Bombycilla; species Bombycilla garrulus. The sequence continues at coordinate 27,545 of VXBU01011264.1, read as the reverse complement.
AGAGAAAGGTAAAAGGACAAAAGGAGGTACATATAGAATGGGATAATGTTATACATGCAATATTTCATCACTAGCGATACTTGCATGTGTCCAACACCTTTCAGAACCAAAATTCCTAATGGAATGTTATAGAGGGTTCAAAAAAATGTATATGATTGAGAGTAAATTTAAATTCAGATTCAGCTCATAGATAGATGGGGTATGTACTAGAAATGGAAGGTGAGAATGCTCTTAAGTATAATCAGACTAGTTTTAACTCTAAAGTGCCCTAACGCTCCATGATCCCCTTTCTTCTAACTATTTCAGTGATTTGTCCAAAGATCCGGATGATTACCCTTTACTGAAAAGCATAATATTCTAAGACTTTTGTATAGTAAACCAACTATATTTACATTTATATGACAGATACGATCATTTTGCTAATATACTAACAAAGATCCTGGACGAACAGCCCACAAATACTGTAGACATAATTGAGGATATCAGCAAGGATGTGAAGTGGGCTCAGTTTCGGAAAAAAATGGACACTCTTCGAGACGAGTATGTGACGCCTCCAACAGTTGAAGCTGCAGAAAAGTGTAAAGCTTTGTTCTTCAAGGAAGGTGGAGAAGAAGACCGTGAAGAACTAGAAGAAGAGATGGTGAGTTATTATCGGAGTGAAACAGGTACCAAATACACTAGGGAAGGGGTGGGCAGATGGTGGGACGGGAAAGGAGAAAGGCAGGAAGTTGTGGTTTCTTCTGTAGTGCTGCCTCTCCTGACCATACAAATAACTGCAGTCACAGCACCATGTACCCTCTTCACAGGTGGGCTCGTCCCACGTCTAGTTCTGAAGAAAAAAAACCATCTGGTTACTTAGCGGAGATTTTTTTTCCTTTATAATCAGGGATGTTCCAAAGGTCATAAACAGAGAGTAAGGTTTATAACATCTCCCACAAGCCAGTTCAGCACGGAATATTGCATCCAAATTTATTTTCTTTATATGAAAGGGATGTTTCTTTACCTAAAGTGACCATAATTCTTGATACCAGTTAAACAATATTGTGCACAGCTGCTACTGTAAAATAGCAGAATGCAGAATTTTGTGATTCTTCCAGCTCTTGGTGTGGTTCCAGTCTGCCCTTCTCCAACTGAAACAAAATATGGTTTTAATGAAAAACTAATACAATTGAAAAGCCACTTCTTAAAACGGGATTTTTCATTATTCAGTTGCTTATATGCAGAAGCACTTGTACCCAAGGAAAAATGAGATTTCTTATAATGAGAAATATACAAATAGAAATGAGAATTATAATAGCCAAGGGAAATCATTCAATAAGATGTTGATTTTCGTATGACGTTAACCAGTATATATTCAAATGAATTACCATTACTGAGTAGAAATACCAATCACAGAAGAGATAGTCCTTCATCTTTTCCATAGCCTGTTATGTATCTTACATTAACAGTATAGGATGCTGAAAATGGAAAAAAAGGTAGGGTATTTCAGAAAGGAATTCTGAATTTTTCATACTCCTGTCAGTCTTGCTTTGATATAAGAAACCTGTCAGCTCCAAAGAAAATCCGTATGAAACTAGCACTAATTCTTCCGAATTCCCTACCCTGTCATGTCCAGCTTGTAATATCTCTGTCTGTGTTATATGATCACCTACCCCCCATTAAATGAGAGCTGGGTGGTAGAGCAACTGGGCATAAATTATTGGTCTAGTTCTGCTTCCACTGAAGCCAGATGGAGTCTTACAATGGACTTTGATAAGAGCAGGGGGCAATATTTTAAGAAGTGCAGGGAGCTGTAGGCCCAGCAGCATTCACCCCAGAGAAATGTTGTTGTTCTGGTGCCTAAATACATAAAATCTGTATTATCTACAACACAAGGCACCACAGTGTCACTTTTTACAGGCATCAAAGCCTCTCAGCTGAGATGCCTTAGCACTGAATCCCTTGTAGATCTTGTGTAAGAATGCTGACTTTGCTTATTTTGCAGTAATTGGGAGTTTGAATTTTGAAATCCTGTGTTCTAAGAGCTGCAGTTCATCTGTGTTCTTTACCACTAAAAGACTTTTAATTTTTCCAAATGATAGTAAAAAAGTAGTGAATGGATGTCTGCAAAGTACTTTGAGATAATGAGTGGCGCTACAGGAAAGTAAAGTAGATAACATGTTCAATTTTTAAAATAGATAATCATCCTATTCTTTAGTTCTATCTCTGAATCTTCTTTCCTAGGGAGAGCCCGCTCTACCAAATGTGATGGAAACAGCCTTTTATTTTGAACAGGCTGGAATTGGCCTGAACAAAGATGAATCCTATTACATACTCCTTGCCCTTAAAAACCTAATTGATGTTCAGCCAATCCAGACCTGTCGCTTCTGGGGCAAAATTTTGGGTCTGGAAATGAACTATATTATCGCTGAAGTACAATTACGGGAAGGGGAAGAGGAGGAAGAAGCAGGAGAGGAAGAAGATGAAACTGTTGTGGAAGGAGAGAAAGAGACAGGTGAGGAAGAAGAAGAAGGTGAGCAGGAAGAAAAAGAAGCTGAACCACCAAAGTCCACCTATAAACCCCCGCCTGAGATCCCAAGAGAAGAAAATGGGACTGGGACTAATAAATACGTCTACTTTGTCTGTAACGAGCCAGGTAAGCCCTGGGTGAAGTTGCCTCCAGTGACACCAGCCCAGATTGTCTGTGCCAGGAAAATCAAGAAGTTCTTCACTGGTCGGCTGGATGCTCCTGTTGTGAGCTTTCCTCCTTTTCCTGGAAAGGAGGCCAATTACCTGCGGGCACAGATAGCTCGGATCTCAGCAGGAACCCATGTCTCTCCCACTGGATTCTACCAGTTTGCAAATGAGGACGAAGAAGAAGAAGCAGCAGATACGTATGAAGAAAACCCCGAGTTTGAGCCTCCTCCTGTGTCTGAGATGGTGGAGTCCCTCGCCACGTGGGCACACCATGTCAAGGGCATTCTAAAGCAGGTGTGTGCCAGCATGCTCACATGGACCTTGGACACCCCTCACACTGCAGTGCTTGTAGGGTTGCAGCATGTGAATGACACTCCTCACCTGCACATGCAAACTGTTCACCAGAAATGGTATTGGATTGACAGATTTTTATATAGAAAGTACATTTTACATCGTATATATATATAATACCAAAATATCCTACCCATAAAACATGTACTTTATATGGTAAATATAAATAGAATACGTAAATATCTTGCATGTATTTACATATAGCATCTATTTTTATGTATATATATATATACACATATATATATATGTATTTTTAGGAACCCTCTAGGTTTAGTACTTTTTCCAGTGATGTGTTCTTGAGATTGAAACCTGTCTTTAAATAACAGTACGGAGCCAGGCCCAGACAGATAACAATAATTTCTTGCAGTCTTCTGTATTAGGTTTTCTGCTTTGAGATCCTTATTTGACAAAAATGTTTAAAATTCTCTTTTCTTGGGTAGGTTGCTAAAAAGCAAATAGTTTATGGCTGTATGCTAAATGGAATTTATTTGGTGTTTTCTTCTGGTCAATTTTTTGTTTTATACTTTCTGCTGTGAAACTTTTAAATGAAAAAAACCATGTTCTATCAGACTAGTGCTAGAAAGAGGTATTACCCATTTGGTTTTCATTGCTGGATGGTTTGATGGCCAGTCTACCAGTTCAAGAATGCTAGTGTAAAATAACAGCAAATGATAGGAAATAAGGTTTAAACTTACTCCCAGCAAAACAACAGTTGTAAAGAAGAAAATTTATGTGCATTAGAATCTTAAGAACGTTGTGTTTATGTTCCTCTGACTAGTAGCCAAATAACAAGGCGGATTTTAAAAATAAGGGATAAGTCCATGGTTTGCAGTAATTGTTAATTTAGCAAGGATATAAACCAAACTGGCCAGGAACTGAAGAATACAAAATGACAAAAAGCTGATGACAGAGGTATAGGGTTATTCTCAAACTGTAAGCAGGGATGAATGAGGGGAGGAATGAGGGGAACATTCTGCCAAGAGGATAGAATATTCTTTTAACAATATGGAATATGTATTTTTCTTCTCCTCATCCCAACTATGTGTGTGCCTGAGCCAATTGCTCTAACTAGCTTTAACTTGCATTCTTTCAATGATTCTCACATGTATTTACTACTTCTCTACATCAATTATAGGGTCGCTGTGTTTGGATTAATCCTCAAAAATTAGAGGAAGATGAAGATGAAGATGAAGAGGAGGGAGAGGAGGAGGAGGGAGAAGGGCAACAGGAAGAAAGAGGACCACCCCTTCTTACTCTAGTCTCTGAAGATGAAGGTACTCTTCATGGAATATGAAATTTTTGATATAGAGTCACTAGGAATGTTGTAATTTAGCAGTAAATATTTCAAGTTATAGAACTCTGACACTTCTTGGAGCAATATATTTTGCCTCTGTAGGGTAAACACATTCTTTTACAAAATCAATCAAAAGGCAAAATGATTAATAGTATTGACATTAAAACTGAAGTAATCAGGTTTACTAGGTAACCATCTTGTTGAGATTAAAAGGAAAAAATAACTTAGACTTCATGTTGTGAGTTCAAAACAGCTCACTACATGAAACGCATTCAGCTATTTTTATCTCTTCTTTTTAGGAAAAAAGAAAAATGTCTGTATGTGTAAATAAATATAATAATTAATATATACACACATGCACTGATATACATTATTTGTATAAGAATTTAGATCTTTTAGCATATCACTGCAGCAAATCATGGGAATAAGGGAGCCTGAATATCAATATTTAATTATTTTCCTTCTCTCCATTCTTTAATCAAGGTGAAATATAGCTATACAATTTATCCATAAGTGATAAAAAGTCCTTGACAAAAGAACCAGGGGTGAGTGCTTCCAGGGGTGAGTGGGGGGTCTATCAGCATTCCTGTGCTCCCTACCCATACATGCAAACCACCTGTTTGAAAACAGTGCTTACACTTAGTGTTTCTGACTTCTGGCTCTTCTGTCACACAGCTTAATAGAAACCTTGCTTGAATTCTGTGCAAGTCTTGTAGCTCAGTCTTAATTGTTTTTTAGAGGCTCGTCAAGTCCATTTATTCATAGACAATGTGTGTTTGGCTGTCTCCAGGCATGAAAGACATCCCTGCTTGGACAGCTCACGCTTCTACAAACCTGATCCCGCAATATTCTGTTGCAATCCTGCAGTCTAACCGATGGCCTGGAGCTTATGCCTTTGCATGTGGCAGGTGAGAGTCCACCTGCCTGCTTCCAACACTGACTGTATGTGCTACTCATGGGTGCCGCTCTAATGCAGGCAGAGTTGCTTTATTATTAATTCATTGACTGAATTCTAACTGTTCCAGAGACTGATGGAGAAGGCCACTTAAATGTGCACAACAACAGTAAATATGTATTTAAGACTGAAAACAAATAATCATTGGAAAGGCTGGCATAAAGTTAATGGGTATAAATGCCAAGTTTGTATTTGAGCACAGTCCTCGATTTAAAACACATATTCTTGTGTTTGTGGGACTTTTTACAAAAGCAGCTACATTCTGTAGTTCTAATGTTTGTTTGTTTCCACTACATGTGGTTATTACCTCCGTGTATATTTCCACTACACAGTCATTCTGTTACACTGTACATGAAGTGACACTTCATAATTTTAAATAGAAGATGTATTAATAACCATTAGAGCAGTTAAAAAGAGGTGGCATGTTTAAAATTCTTCTGCTATAGGACATCTGCTCCACAGTGACTTACTGTGCAGCAGAGTAAGGATGCCTGACAGTTTCTGCTAATATTTTGTCAGGGGATGAATGTGTGATCTTTCACTTCTCTTTCTCAGGAAATTTGAGAACATCTACTTTGGCTGGGGACACAAATACAGTCCAGAAAGCCACAATCCTGCCCTGCCCCCACCAGCACAAGCAGAATTCCCCAGCGGGCCAGGAATCACTGAGACAGTAGACCCCACTGTGGAAGAGGAAATGGCTTTCAGGGCTGCACAGGAAGATGCCTTAGCCGAAGCTGAGGAAGGGGAAGAGGAAGATGAGGAAGAAGAGGATGATTAAAATATGGAAGAAACCAGATTGTTTTAAAAGTTTGAACATAAACAGCATTTTTATACCTTAGTCATGTATTTGCTGACCTCAAAAGAAATGCATTTGGAGTGTGCCTTCTTTGTTTTCTGTAGGCTTTTCTTTGCAGTTATCTTCCTCTCCTTCCCCACCCCTCAAACCTACCTGCACTGGCATGAAGGCTTTTCTATGTTTGTTTGACTAAGCAAACATAGTCTGCTTCCTAAAATGATACTGCTTTGAACTAAGAACTACCTCCCCCCAGATGTTCACACTGTTTTCCTAGCCCTCACTCAATATATATATACATCTTACTTAAATAAAGGTTTTTTTCAAATCTCATGACAGTGTCACTTTTACGTGTAAAAGCATACTATTCAGATTCTGTAGGCAGCTTATTGAGGCACGGGCTGAGTGCACGGCAGCGATCATGCTCATCATTGGCACTCGGGGGCTGCCCCTCCAGTCCTGGGCTCAGTTTCGGGCCCCTCACTGCAAGGGACACGGAGATGCTCGAGCGCATCCAGGGAGGGGCAAAGCGGCTGGGGAAGGGTCTGGAGCACGAGTCTTGTGAGGAGCGGCTGATGGAGCTGGGGAAGAGGAGGCTCAGGGGAGGCCTTATCGCTGTCTACAGCTGCCGGACAGGAGGGTTGTAGCCAGGTGGGGGCTGGCCTTTTCTCCCCATTTACGAGTATTATAACAAGACGAAACATCCTCAAGTGGCGTCAAGGGAGGTTCTCATTGCATACTGGGAAAAACAATCCGTAATGGAAGAGGTATCAGCCCCGACCCGGCTGCCCAGGGAAGTGCCGAAGTTGCCATCCTGGGGCAGTTTAAAAGCCCGGCAGATGTGGGCGGTTCCCTGGCCGGTGCCATCTGGGCGCTGCCACCAGGCGGGGGAAGGTGTCGCGGCGGAGCTCAGGGGCTGCTCCGCCGTGTGCTCCCCGCCTCCCCGCCAGCTTGTGCGAGTGGTGCGCTCCAGGCACGGCGCGCGTCCCTGGCGGGCCAATAGGGAGCGGCTGCGGGCGCAGTTCAAACTGCGGCGGCGGTTGGGGCGGCGCTCGGCGCTCGGCTCTCCCGGGGTTCCCGGGGAGGGTGGTCCTGTCCCGTGGTCCTGTGTCCCCGTGTCCCCGTTCCGCTCCTCCTGTCCCGGGCGGGAATGGCGGACGAGGGCGCCGTCACGGTGTGCGTGCGTGTGCGGCCGCTCATCGCCAGGTAAGCCGCCGGGCTGGCGGCAGGGAGAGGCTCTCTCCGCGCCCCTGGGTGCCGCCGTGTCCCCGCAAGGAGGGATCCGCATGGTGGGGCTGGCGAGAGCCACGGGGCAAACGGGGCCGCGTTCTGGGAGCAGAGTCCCCGCCCAGCACAGGTAACACAGTGTCTCTTCTTTTAGAGAAAATGCATCGGGAGATAAAGTGTCCCTGCACTGGAGAAGCGAGAATAATACCGTTTCCGACGTGAATGGTACCAAAATATTTAGTTATGGTAAGAATGTGAAAGCAATTGCTTTACTAAGATGCTTATGGAACTTAGCTAACTGTACTCTTGAACATGTCGACTGTGGTGGATGCCCTGAGCTTCCTGAAATGTCTCCCCAACCTTTCCAGTTTTGTAATTCCTTAGGAGTGCCCTTGGGGCACACAGGATTTCTGGTGCAGGCAGTACTGCCGTGTGCTTTTGAGATCAGCTTCCTGATGGATGTTGCTTTCTCTGTTCTGGTTCGTGCCGTAGTGGCTTTGGAACACATTTTTTTGATCTGAAATCCCGTTAGAAATGGACTAACCAAGGGCTAGTGCAGATCATTTAGGGAGAAGGGTATGGGAGAACACAATCCCGAAAGTGACTAGTGGGAGTGTTGGATCCTCAGAACTGGCTCCCTTCGAGTCTTTTCCCTACCGATAGACTATTTGTTGATATGAACATAGCCACTACAAATAGTTTTCCCAAAATACAGATTCAGTCAAGGCATGCACCAAGCTAGGAATTTAACAATAAACCTGTCTTATCAGGCTTGCCATCCTTGAAGATAATTAGCAAAACTTTTTAGGATTAAATGGGATGACCACTTAACTGTGTTAATAATTCTTAGGGTTTTTTTACTTGTCTTTCATCTGTGCATTGTGTCTTTCTTGATTTTGTGTCTAACACTTATTTTAAAACAAAATTTTAAAAGCTTGCATTAGTGGTGTTACAATTATATTTATATTTGAATTAACCTTCAAACGATTATGTAAATTTACTGAATTTGAAGTCAGCAATACTGAATGACAGCTTGTTTTGACCTGCAGTAGAGTGGATTCACATGCTTTTTTTGTTGTTTTTGTTTTAAGATCGTGTCTTTCACTCAAGTGACAGCACTCTGCAGTTGTATGATGGTGTAGCTGTTCCAATTATACAGTCAGCTGTGCAAGGCTATAATGGTAAGTTTTAAAACTGTGTTTAAGTCGTTTTTGTAATGTATTTCAGAGATAGTTGGTAAAACTTTAACCCTCTTTCTAGGCACAATTTTTGCTTATGGACAGACAGCTTCAGGGAAAACTTACACAATGATGGGGAATGAAGATTCCATGGGCATTATCCCTAAGGCAATTCAACATGTGTTCAAAATTATTTGTGAGGTGAGCAATTCTATTAAATTGATGTGACTGGAAAGACTAGTAACATTTGTGATAGTTAATTTTAGTATCAAGACACTTATGAAGGAAATTAATTGGACTATATGTTGCAGTAACTTTGCTAGCCTGGCAAAGATGAGAGTTTCAAGTGAAAAGCTAATGGGACTCTATTAGTTGAAATCAAATCAGAACAAAACTGAGGTGGGTTCTTAAACTTATTACAAATAAAAATAGGTACTTACTTGTTAATGTAATAGATAAGGTAATGTGAAGCTTTGTGTTGTGTTTATTCTGCTGTTTTCAAGTCTAAAAAGTTAACAATTAAGCACCATTTTTTTTAAGTGGGAAGAATATGATACTATATTTACTTATTTCAGGCTTACAACAGAATTGCTAATTGCTCAATATTAATGAAACTAAGGAGAAAGTGGACATTAAAACAGTGATTCCCAAAACATGATTTGCAGAGTGCTTGCTTCTGCCTTGAGGGTTTCAGGTGATTGTTACTAGTGAAGTGAAATGGTCACTGCTCCTTTAAGGAGGTGCAGAGTACCCTTAGAGGGTTTATAGCAGTAATTAAAGGCAAGAAAATTTTCCTTGAGTCCATTGTGCAGCCTTTCCTCACCCCAACATTCTCTACCAAGGAGGCAGGGGAAGAAGAGGCAGGAAAGTAAATCCAAGCAAGCAAAAAGAGAAGGCAAGAAAGGAAAGAGCCTAAGCAGGAGGAAACTGGTTATGGAAATGGCATTTAAGTAGGAGGACTATTGTCATGCTTCTGTAGGGCAGTTATCTTGATTTTATAACCTCTTAGAAGTGGTACCATTAATGCAGCTGGAAAGAGATGGCACAGATTTAAAATTATTCTGTATTGGTAGATGCTAATGTACAGAAAGGATGAAGGGAAAGAGATCTGTGAACAATACCCAAACCTTTATCTCCCAATTTAAGAACACTTGCATTAAAAGATGTCCATCAGTTAGTCTGGTTTTTATTTGTTTGTTTATTTTTGTTTTGGTTTTTTTTTTTCCCTTTTAACATTAGATTCCAGATAGAGAATTCCTGCTAAGGGTTTCTTACATGGAAATCTACAATGAAACAATTACTGATTTGCTCTGCGATCATAGGAAAAAGAAGCCTCTGGGAATCCGTGAGGATGTTAATGTAAGTGGATATTATCTATATTGTATGTATATATCTGCTTGGAGTAAAAGAACTTGGAGAAAAAAATGCCTTCAGAGGCATCCAGTGGAAGACTTTTCTAGGACAAGCTGTCTAATTGTATCTTCAGCATTAGCAGGACACGTGATGCAGTAGAATAACGACAGTGACTTTGGGCTTGCTATTGCTAGTTCATCTTTATAAGTCTTTATAAAAGTAGACTTAATCCTCAAATTTTCCAGAATGGTATATTTTATTTAACTTTAAGTCTAAAAACTGAAGACTTGTTTAGCTAATGACACTTGTACAAAAATTACTTTAAGCTCCATGTGTTACAAGTTTCTGACAGATATACAGAGTTACTTTAATATCATCTACCAAGTAGATACACTTTTCTACTATGATCATAGAATAATCATGAGACTAAACTATTCACTAAGATGATTGCTACAGAAAAAGAAATCTGTATTAACACCCTCTTCAGTTTCTTTATATTAAGTTTTGTAGGAAATAATAAATGTTGTTGGTTTGAGTTCTGGGGTGTTCTTTTCCTTAAATGATCATGGGTTTGGAACATAGGAAGATGGGAAATTTACCAGTTGTATGATTATGTCCTTATTAGATTTACTGAGCAATATTCTCCTAAATTCCCTCAGAAAACATCAAGAAGGATATTTCACTTAGCAGTTCTGTTTTTAGGAGGCTTCCTAAATCTGTTGTTTGATTCTTGTGCCCTTGGGCTACAATTTTGGTGAAAGTCTAAACTTTACCCATCCCTCCTGTTTGAAGTAAAAAGACATTCAGCTGTTGGATAAATACCGTAATAATTGCTGGTAATGTTAACTTTATGTATTGAAATGTTTTGGAGTTGAGTAAAATTTATTACTGTGTTTATTCTATAGAGGAATATATATGTAGAAGATCTGATTGAAGAAGTGGTGGTTGCCCCAGAACAAGTTATGGAATGGATCAAAAAAGGAGAAAGTAAGTGTTTAGACAACATCAGCCAATAGCTTAAAAAGTGTTGGTTAATCAGGTATATTTAGAACCATAGGGCATCCCTTTGGGTTTATATTCATAAACCAAAGTTTCTCAGAAAGTTTTAAGATTGTGCTTTTTGTCAGTTTATCAGATTAGAAGCAAAAGTATTCTGGTTTTTGACAGGAAATCGCCATTATGGAGAAACAAAAATGAATGAACACAGCAGCCGTTCTCACACTATCTTCAGAATGGTAAAAACTGTTTCACTACTGGGAGCGTTTTTATTGTTTTCAAAGTAACAAAAACTTCATTGCACTTCATTGCATTTCTAGATCATTGAAAGCAGAGAACGAAGTGACCCTGCAAATGCAAATTGTGATGGAGCAGTCATGGTTTCCCACTTGGTAAATGTCTATTTAATAACTTCTTGGAGTACAGGTTAACTAGAGAATTTACTGTTTCTGCTTGTTTGAGAGACTAATGGTACTTCACAATGACTTACAAAAGCTCTTTGTTGTTAACTCGGACAGATGTTTCTTAAGTATAGAGGCATTATCTAGAGAAGATGTTCCCATCAGAGGGAATTCTACATGAGAATTATTCATGCTGGATTGGGGAGTGTTATGACCTTGTGGAAGCATAAGGGGCTATGTCAGAGTGCTCTTGCATTTTGTTAAATATATCCTCCCTACAATTGTTTCTGACCACTGACAAGTCCAGTGAAGCAACTTGTAAAATGAGTAACCTAAAGACTTCCCTTATCCTTAAATTCAGTTGTTGTTAAAAGAATGTATGGCCTACATCTGCAATGGCCAAAAGAGTAACTTTTTTCAGAAGTAACCCCACTTAGCATCTCTTTGATGCATTATTGGTCTAAACTGGGGGGAATGCCACTGGACGTCTCTAGGGAAATGTTAAGGTTTCAGAAGCCTTTTCTACAGCCTTTTCTTAATTCTCAGAAAATTATCTGAAACAACTGTTGGAGTGGAACCAATGTGAAACTATTTGAGCCTGTTAAAATCTGATGAGCACTCTTACTCAGAATTGGAAATTGCATTAAGTTAATCACTTGCATTGTGAAAAGAGCTTTCTGTTCTGGCTTCACATGGAAAAGCTCTGGGGTCTGAATGCAAACACTGCTCGTGCAGTATCTCAACAAACTAATTTCTACTTTTTGTGCTTACCACAACTTATGGTATCCACTCTTCCTATACAACCCCTCTCTGCCCCATCTCAGTTCCAACTGACTTTAGAGTAACCATAAGGAACAGGGGTGAGGGAAGAAGGATTTTGGCCGTCTTGGTCTGTTGCTGCTTGGTGGAGTTAGTACAGGATTTTCCTCCTCTAAAGCAAAGATCAGCTCAAGCGAGGGCTACTTGCTCAGGCAAATCATTATGGGAAGCCATAATGTTCTAGTTGGCTTTGAACCAGGTTCACTGTGAGGGTTTTCCTCTGGTAGTTAATTTCTTTTCCTTATCTCCACAGTGACAGCCAAGGAGAGCCATACAGCCAGCTTAGGACAGGACACTAGATAATCTCACCTAGACTCTTTCCCGTGAAAGATTTCTACAGCTGGGATTAGTTAACACTTCCGTATTGAGAAACTGTGCTTATCTTTTTGTGACCGAGGGTAGAGGTTGTGCACTGCGAGTTGGAAACATTATTTAGGGCGGAATAATAGAGTTCATACAAACTTACTCCACACCCCTGTGTGCCTTTGAAGGTATTGATTGTGTGTAATGCATTAATTCCAGTAATGACTGACCCCTTGTTTGTTTGTTTTTTCTTGTCTGGGTTTTTTGAAGCTTAACTTTTGTTTATGAAATTATTAGCAGAGATTTAGAATTATGAGAACCTAAAGTAAATTGCCTCAGAACTAACCTGTGAAATATTTAATGAATTTGCAGAACTTGGTAGATCTGGCAGGCAGTGAAAGAGCTAGTCAAACAGGATCTGAAGGTGAGTGTTAAATGAGGCTCCACTGACAACAACTTCTCTTAATAAACCCTTATAAGAAGATATGATAGGAAATTATTTGATCCATGTGCATTTGCATTATTTATTGTTCACAAATTAGGCCTTTTCCTTGGTAGGACAGGATCTACTTGGGAAAATGCTGTGAAGTGCAAACAATTAAATAGTAATATGTCTTCTAGAATTGCAGGCTCAGCAACACTCCTGCACTGAACTGATAGAATGGAGATGACTCAGTGAAGATGCACCTGTAATAATAAAATCAAAAGAAGCTTTTTAGGGTCTTGTGTGTGAAGGTGAAGAGTGAATAGATGGCTCACTCTTTAGCTCAGAGGATGCTCCTCTGTGTAACTCACAGTAATAGTGTACTCAGAAGATCACTGTAACAGTGACAGCATGAAGCTACACAAAAGTGCCTTGATCAGAAAAAAGTGATCTGAGAGTGATACAAGTAATAGTCTCTTTTACAAAAAATGACTAACCTAAAACTTGTAACTAAGACTGGTTTTTTATATGTGTAAATGTGGGCATTTGCAAAATTTAAACAGGAAGCAAAATTGTAGTTCTTATGGCCCCAGATGCTTACCTAGGTCAAGGTTCTAAATATTTATTTTTGATTACTGTTCTATTTCAATGCATTTTGGCTATCATAAAAGATTGGGTACTGCCTGCTGGTGGGTCAATGATGCATTGTAGTGCTTGAGGTTTAACTCTTGAACAATCAATCCCTCTGAGCATCACATAGCACAAAAGCTTGACAGGTTGAAAATGTATCTTAATATTGTTTTTAAATTAAAATAATATGTGTGGTACCTAGGTGTTCGACTGAAAGAAGGCTGCAATATAAATCGGAGCTTGTTCATTCTGGGTCAAGTTATCAAAAAACTTTGTGATGATCCTTCTGGGTAAGCAACTGTTTGTATACCTGTTATAAGATAAGTCACTGCTAAACTAAGAAAAATCCTTTATTTATAATCTTATGCAGGTAACTGTTTCAATAACCTATTACTTCTAGAAAATATATTTACTGTGCATGTGCAGACATCTGAATTATTTTTTATTGTTGCCTCTTTTTTATTAGCTTCATAAATTACAGAGACAGCAAATTGACTCGAATTCTGCAGAACTCCCTTGGAGGAAATGCTAAAACTGTTATTATTTGTACAATTACTCCTGTTTCTTTTGATGAGACACTCAGCACTCTTCAGGTAAAGCTTCTCACCTCTTCTCCAGTACTAGTCTTTTTAGACATGTTTGAGGGGAAAATGTAATCTGCTGGATCTTTAATGACTTGGATTTCTGAAGGGCTTCTGTAAACTCAGAGACTCAGAACTTGAAATACATTTTTTGTACACAGTATCTTTTCCTGGTCATCTTGTGCTAGGTTGTCTACCTAGAGCTTTTTAGAAGTTGGACCAAAGCTCCTTCTCTCACTTTGCAGGCAAGAAATAACCACTCTTATCTCATTTGCCTTTTCCAAACCTAGTTAGAGAAGTCTTTGCTAGCACAGGGTGTTAGGCACTACAGGAATTGAACTGTTAATGGACAGTATATATTTGTTAGAGGTAGGATTGTCTCCCTTTTTGATGATCTTTCGAGCCTTTTATTAAATAAAAAATAACTTGGGATATTCTTACTTAAATGTTATACTTCACATTTTAGGTATTAATATCAAGCAAGGAAAACTTAACTTTTTCAAAGCTTAGAATACATTAAAAATAAGCTAATTCAAATATTTGTGTCCTATTATATGCTGCCCTTTGTCTAAGAAACTCTCCCTTTAATTCTGTTGGGAAATATGGGACAAAATAAGGCTTTGTAGTTATTTGTTCAACTATTACCCATGAAAGCCTGTTCTTCCAGTTTGCCAATACAGCCAAAGGAATGAAGAATACACCAAAAGTCAATGAAGTACTTGATGATGATGCCCTCCTGAAGAGATACCGCAAAGAAATTCTGGATTTGAAAAAGCAGCTGGAGGAAGTATGTAATAAACTCAAGTAAATCAATCCTTAGTACTGATAGCTATTTGGAGATCACCTGTTTTAAACCAAAAGCTGTTAAATTTGGAAGGGTAGATGAACTCTTTAAAGTGATAGCTGCTATTTTTATTGAGAGAATAGAAATTGAATAGGTGGTGAATAGTTTAGAACAACTAATGATAATCAACATCTGTGCAAGCTAAGGCTGAATGAGGTCAACTGACCCAGTTGTTAGTTGGTTACACCTAACCAGTAGGTTAACATAATTAAGAAATAGACATTTGTGATGCCTTATAGCACACTTTAATGGATCAAAAGAAACAATTAATGTAATTCATCTAAGAAGTGATGGAATGTCTGTTAAAGATCCCAACTTCACATTATTTCCCCCCTCACTGATGTCTAGCTTCAGTTTGAGTTGCAGGAAGTTGCAGGAAGAATATCACTGGCAAAGCTTAGGTCCTTTACAGGTGGAAGCTGCATTTAGAAAATGACCACTAGTAACTTCTCACCAAACAATGTAGTCTCTGATGTTTTTCCTTCTCTAAAAATCTACAGAGCTGTGGAACAATCTTGTAAGTTGTTAGACCACAGATGATAAAACATAAAGCCTAGGAAAAAAAAACAATGCTGAACATACTATTCTAGTGCATTAAATCAAAGAATGCACTTTTTTATTGCAGAAAAATTGTAGACTAAATTGTCAGCTTCATTATTAAGGATTAAAGACTTGCTTCCAGACTTGAAAGGGTATATGTGTGTAGATGTTTTTAAGTATCAGTAATTGTGTATCTTCTGTAGGAGTGGTTTCTGCTCTTAAAATGTCAGTTTGATTGATATTCTCTTTTTGGAAGGTGTCTTCAAAAACTCAGATTCATGCAATGGAAAAGGACCAATTGGCTCAGCTGTTGGAAGAAAAAAATTCCCTTCAAAAAGTACAGGAGGACAGAATACGAAACTTAACTGAGATGCTGGTGACTTCTGCTTCCTTTGCCTCAAAGCAGAATATTAAAGTAAGTACCTGTTCCAGATCTTACCTGATAACTCTGAAATACTTTGCAAAAAGTAACATTAAATACAAACATTTATATTGATAATGAAGAGTAATATTATGGGGACTTTCCATATAAGGGCTAACTTTTAAATTACCTTCTGACTGTCAATTCAGTGTTGCTTTATGGTGAAGAGACTGCAGGGACTTTTCTGCTTTCCAACTAATTTTGTGGAAACTGCAAAATACTGTCTAGTTAACTGCTGATGCAAATACTAGCCTGAGGCAACATTTACTCTCTACCTAGTGGTTTGGGTTTATCGCTTTTATTGTAATTACTTTTTTTAAAGGCCAAGAGAAGAAGAAGAGTTACTTGGGCTCCTGGTAAAATAAGCCAGGAAAACGTGAGCTTTTTTGAAGACTTTTCAAATGCAATGCCAACTGAAACAAAAAAAATGAAGCTGTCTCTGCCAGCAGTACCAGA
>VXBU01011263.1:88870-109188 GCA_013400315.1 Bombycilla garrulus | reverse complement strand
AGCCACTCTGCCTCAGCCTGTGGAGCTGCCATGCTGAACCTGTGATCGGCCACCAGCTGGATGTAACTCTACTCACCAGCACTCTCTGGGCCCAGCCATCCAGGCAGTTTTTTTACCCAGTGAACAGTACATCTGCCCAAGCCATCAGCTGCTAGTTTCCCCAGGGGATTGCTGTGGGAAATGGTGTCAGAGGCTCATCTACTGAGCAAGTCACCCTGTTATAGACCAAGCATTACCTGCCTTTAATAAATCCATTCTGGCTGGGCCTGATTCCATGGTTGTCCTGTACGTGCCACGGGTTTTCTTCTTAGCAGGAGAAAGGTTAAAAGTATCCTTCAAGTATAAAGGTGATCCTTTCTACAGCAAAGAATTTTGAGGCTACCATTTGTGTTCAGTGTTAGCTGTTCTTGAGAATAAGCTTGTTTTCTGAGGGCTGCTTTCACTGTGCAGTATGTCTGTATCTTTTTTAATATCTAGAACATTTACTGTCACATTCTGTATCTTGCTGCATGACTGGACATGCAGCCTCTTTGGGAAGTCATCAGGCCCTGTCTGCAGAGAGCAGCCACTCAGATGTCTTGCTATCTGTCAAAACAGAGCAGTGTGGGGTTTCTAATCCTGTATCCCTTCAGAAACAGTCTGGTCTGGAAATGCTGCCTTAGAGGCTATTTTAATGCGTACCAGATCTTGATATATGTCAGAATATACCAAGCAAATTCAGCAGACTCCAGAAGATACTTCCCTGGTGTCCATTAGGATATAGTGCACAGGCTGGTCTGTTTTAAATAAGCCATACCATTTGCATGGCTCAGGGATTGTTTTACTCTTCAGTCATCTGTTTATTTTCATCTTCATCCTGAAAATATGCAGACAGAATAGAGTTTAAATTTGTAATGAAGTTAGGAATAGGGGAAAAAAATAATGCCCATCTGAGCAGTAAGTAGATTTCTCTGTGATGGTGGACTACAACAGTCCCAATAGGTTTTCCAGCAGACTTTGTATGTAAAGAGTGAAGTTGTATGAAGCACCTCGGGATCAGCAACAATGGTTAGAAGCACATGTTTGTCAGAGATCTGCCTATTTCTGTCCCTTGATATATAAAAGAAAAATACTCTCTGTAGGATAAAAAGATTGTTCTCAATTAACTTTTACGTCTGAAGTTACATGTCTACAAGAATTTGAGACAGAGACAAAAGTAACATTGGATGCCTAAAGAAGACCTCACCTTATCAACATTTATCTGTTTATATCTCATATAGTGATTGGCCCAGCATATAATGAGATTCCTTGGCTTAGCTCCTTTGCTTTTTTTCTATACAGTGGAGCAATACATGTGAAATACATATGCATATGTCATGGTAAACCATACCAAAAACTTATATGGATGTTCTTATTGCAGTGTAAATGAGGATGGCTCTGTCTACAGAATTCTTTTCTGAAAAATATTTGGATCAAATTGACTTAAACATTTTAGCTTAAAAATAAAATGGGACAAAGACATGATGAACTTTCTTATCTCCCTTTGATTAAAATTTGTGCCCAGTTGCCTTTAGATAAGCTAGTAGGTGTGCTTTACA
The DNA here is from genome assembly GCA_013400315.1 of Bombycilla garrulus. Classification (NCBI taxonomy): domain Eukaryota; kingdom Metazoa; phylum Chordata; class Aves; order Passeriformes; family Bombycillidae; genus Bombycilla; species Bombycilla garrulus. The sequence goes on along the minus strand of VXBU01011263.1, from coordinate 107,611 downwards.
GTGAAATAAAATCATGCAGCCTGATTAATCAGTTCCTGCTTAGAGTTTTGCACAAAGTTTCAGCCACCTGGAAGCAGCACAGGGTGATGCTGGCTAGGACAAGGCATCATGAAGGACTTTTTGCTTCTGCATGACTTTTCTCTGGCGTAACAAAACACTGGTCTAAAAACATAAGAGTTGAATGTGTTTTCCAGCATGCATTGCAGGAGCCAAGTATCATTTTCCTGTATAAAACAAAGTTTTTTCACAATACAGTTGGCCTCAATGGATGAGAAACTACAATTGCACAGCGTAAACAATATGATTTGAATATTGCTCTTGTGCTTGCTTTAAAAAGGAAAAAAAGCACCATTAAAAGACTGGCTGGTGACTTTTTGTTTTTACAGGGGTCTTACCACTGTGGCCAGTGCAAACCAGGATATATAGGAGACCAAACCAGGGGATGTCAGGCTGAACGGAGCTGTAGGAATCAAGGCCTCAATCCATGCAGCATCCATGCCCATTGTATTGAGAAGAGGAGAGGAGAGGTGACATGTATTGTGAGTTCATTAATTCATGCATTTTTACAGTGAAATCCAGCCTTTTTTAGGCTGGAAATGAGAAGGGCTTTGTTGTCGTTTTATAAAGTTGTATGTTTTACTAATTGCGGCACACTGGCCAAGACCAGCTGTGAAAACTGGTTTGCAATTATTTTGTTCTTGCCACATGTCAGTAAAACAGCCATATTCATGTATGATATTTACTGTGTTTGTGTAATTAGATCTTTAGGAATCACTTTTGTAGACTTTCTGTAGTCTCTTCAGAAAAGACTGCCAAGTGTCACTCTACGGAAGACATCACAAGGACAAATTCTTTACCTGGTACTCAGCTACATAGCTGTGAGTAAGGATTCTCTCTGCATAGCCAACGTGCCTCTATTTGCTGGCAGGTAGAAATGATGTTTTTTAAAGTGAAATAAAAAATTCCAGGCACAGGGAGGCTGTACTGTGCTTACCAGCTATGGGAGCAGAGGAGCACAAGTAGCATAGGCACTTCCACTGTAAGAGTATACTGAAGTATATTAATTAGTTTTTTCATCTTGCAACAGAAAGCAAGAGACTAATCTTGTGTCCTAAATTTGGATGCTTTTGCTGGCACTTGCTTTGGCCTCATTTTTAAATACATCTGTTTCAAAGATAAATAATCTACGATGTTTTAAGTCCATGCTGTTAAAGGGAAAACACCTAGGTACTTGTAGGCAAGTCCTGGTTTTAAGGGAAGGCCAGATTTTGACATGCAGTTTTTTGCATACGTCTTCAACACAAATGATGTGTTGGTTTGAAACAGTAATGACATAATTGTCTAGGAGAAACTTGTGCACAGATGCATTTGTTTTGCAGATGCAGACTTAGTAATTGCCAACACAGTTTTCTGTTAAAACTTCTTCTAGTTGCAGATGTGTTCTTGAGATACTGAACAAAACACAGTCATCCCATCTAACCATATGCCCCTTGCCAAGATGCTAGGTTCATACTCTACCTAGGTCTCCTCTTTTCTTTTACTCAATCTGCCAGTGAGGAGCCAAAATTAGATCCTAGCCAGTGTCTATAAGAAATATATATAGCTCCCACTGAAGTCATTAGTCAGGCACATTATATCAGGCACATATTGCAGTTGACATCAAGGTGTAGCTCTTTCTAGCTATGTCTAGATACACTGCAGCATCTCTTGATGTGGAAAGAAAGCCTTTGTTTTGAGCTCTTTGTGTCTCTGTGTACTTCAGTATCTGGCCATGACTTCCATATGTGGCTTTTTTCTCAAGACTGGTCTGTTTTCCCTATTTGAATATTTCTACAGTGACTCATTAACCTTTTGATAGTACTACTATGATGTTTTATTGATAGTGTGGCATTGGCTGGGCTGGTGATGGTTATATTTGTGGAAAAGATGTTGACATTGATGGCTACCCTGATGAAGAGCTCTCATGCTCTGCTGAAAACTGCAGAAAGGTAAGAAATGCTTTTTTAATTCTATAATAATTCAGAGCAAGAAGGGCTAAAGAGGAAGACTGTAAGAAACATGACTCAGTATATTATTTTTTTATACATGTTATTGAATTCTATTTAATTTGATGATTAATTTCCAATTAATTAATAATAGAGAAAAGTCAAATTATCAAAGCATCCAGTTTACCTACAGACCACCACACCTATCTCCTTTTTTGTCTAGGACAATTGCAGATTTGTCCCAAACTCTGGACAAGAAGATGCTGATGGTGATGGGATTGGAGATGCCTGTGATGATGATGCAGATGGAGATGGCATTCCCAATGAGCAGGTGCCATGTATAGGTCAGGATGCAGGGGTCTGTGCAAACAGAAGGATTACCCATTGCTGCAATGGGAAGTGATTCTGAAATCTGACTCACTACTGTTTGCTAGAGATTGTTACATACTCGTCACTGTCAGTGGCCCCTTAAATCCTTTCTTTTTCTTTTATATAATGCTCATTCTTACAAGACTTAAACCACACAGCCTTAAGTCCAACTTGTGTATCCTGTGTTATTACCTTTTGTCATTTAATTCTAGAGCTTTTTGTGTATAGAGCTTGTCCTTCTGTCACATTGTCCCATAACATGACCTTCAGGAACATTCCTTGCATTAACATCTTTCTATTTAAAGGGCAGATTGACCTGACAACACATTTCATCAGGAATCCAAAACCCACATAAATGAGTGTGTGTCTTCCCAATAACTTGAAAAAGCTTTGGATCGTGCAAAGCAGAAGAAGTTTCCATGTGGCTACACACAGTAGAATATATTAGAGGATACATTCAGATTGAAAAGCTGTTTTGGTTTCACCCTGTATTCTTACAAGCCAACTATTGTTCTGTGTTAAGATTGTTGACTGATAATGCTTAATGTGCTTCCAAGCCAAAAAGAACATATTATTCAGAGTACAAATGTCCACCTGGAGCTAGGGTAGACTACCAGTCGCAGAAGGTCTGGGGCAGACTGGCAGTCACAGAAGGTCTGTCTCAGGCTCTTTTGCCACAGAGTTCCACATTAAATTCTGCCAGTTTAAATCAACTGATTTTATTAATATTCTAAAATAAAAAAAATTAAATCCTTCTACAACCGTAAATCTTTTTGCAGGTTCAGCACCTTCATGATAAAGTAATTTCTATATTGTTTCTAGTCTCTGTTGTTCTCTATGGGTGATTGGATGAGATCATGGGTGTGCTAGATAGGTGTAGAAATTTTATACCACTTTGAAATAAAATTTTTTCCATATATCTCCTGGTGGACTTAAAAGTCAATAGCAGCTTGCTGGAGGCAAACAAACCCCCGAAACCAAACAAAAACCAGTACCTTTTTGCCTGAAGTTCTTTCTCCAGTTCCCAGCTAATCTGTACCAGAAGGGGGCAATGGCCTTTCACTGAGACCATCTGCAAGCCTCTGAACTGCAGCTTTAGAGAAGGGATCATGTGAGAAAGCTTGGATACCAAAACAAGTTCCTCACCATGCACCCATGCAAAATGAGAATCAGAAATCAAGGTTATGAGTAAAGTCTTATGGTACTGGGTGTTTATGTTTAGGGTTCTCACAGCGTGGTTCAAAGCAGAGCTTTGAGGGAGCAGGTGAAATCTGATCCAGAGGTAATATTGACAAAATGCCAACACTGCTCACACTATTTTGTNGAATTCGAAGTATATTTTAAGTGCTGTGGGGTTTTTTTGTTTGTCTGTTTGTTGGGGTTTTTTTTTTTTTGGAAGTAGAAATAAACACAATAGTTTTATAAATTAACAGAACTAGAAATTAAAGATTCATGGCCTCACTGATGTCTGATTCTGTGTCTCTTGCAGGATAACTGTGTCTTGGTTCCCAATGTTAACCAGAGAAACAGTGACCAAGATATCTTTGGAGATGCTTGTGACAACTGCCGTAATGTCCTGAATAATGACCAGAGGGACACAGATGGTGATGGGAAAGGAGATGCTTGTGATGATGACATGGATGGAGATGGTTGGTGATTTTTCACTTTCAGCTTATCTGATTTCATTCAAGTTTGCCCAAAATGTGCTGTGTGTTTGGAGAGTTCATGTCACCAGTTGTAACACATAGTCTTTCTTCTTTAAACCTGTGGTTTTAATCCTTCTAATTTAGTTAGTATATATCTTAGCTTGCATTGGAAGCACTGTACACTGTAACAGAGAAACCAAACCATATTTCATGTATAAGTTAAGGTTGTTGACCATTCAGCATTTCCTGAAAGGTACAAAAGTTCAAGAGCATCCAGCTGCTGCCAGTTACTGGTACCCAAGAGCTACATAACATATTATTTTCATTGCTGTAGGAGGCTTGAAAGAAATTAAAAAAAAAAATTCATAACCCCTTCAAATGTAATAAAAAAATTAATTGTCCCATCCTGTAAGTTGTGATACAGGAACAGGATAGAATAAAATTTTGTGTAATTAAAGGGTGTGATGGGGTGGACATCTATGCTTTAGCAAGATGTTCCTAACTACTATTAAAAGAATGATGCATACATAAGAAAGATTTACTGTGCAAGCTTATAATTTGATTGCAGGATTAAATACCTGCTGAAAAGGAATAGTGTTTTAATGTTTATATTGTCCAGTATGGACAAATATGGGAATTGTCTTTAACACACAATCCACTTTACTCTAGGTGTTAAGAACCTTTTGGATAATTGTCAGAGGATCCCCAACAAAGACCAGGAGGACAGAGATAATGATGGTGTTGGTGATGCCTGTGACAGCTGTCCTACAATCAGCAACCCAAACCAGGTTAGCAGCTGGAAGGAAAAATTATTCATGTTTAGGGAGAGGGACTGCTGAGACCTAAAAAGGTGCAAGAAAATGAAGCAACTCATGCAGCCATAGTGTTTATATTTTAATAATAAAGTGTATTTCCTGGATAATATAATACAGTATATATCTAGGTTTTCAGGAGAGTTTTACAGACCTGCTGACTCTCCTGATGAGGCAGAGGAACCACCAATTGTGCTCTCACAATTTGGGATGTTTTTAGGACCTCTGCTCAGCATGATCTACTCTTATGCTTTGAAATGGGCTTCAATCCCACAGAGTTCAATGCCAGACTCCACACAGAGGTGTGATGTAGTTACACTTGATATTTCTTTAATTAGGACAAAAATCCTGGTGTCCTTATTAAAACTTTCAGTGCTCTTAGGTGAGAAGTCATTGTAAGTTTTCATATGCTGGAATTCTGATTCACACCCCATGACTAATGAAAAAAGTTGGAAACTATAGAGAAACAGTAGATTTTTAAAGATGCTTAAGAAATAAACCTTGGCTAGAATTGAGGAATACTTATTTTCAGTAGAAGAGGAATCTTGTTTGAAATCTTCAATTCAGTTTAACTGTTTATTCACTATCATTTTTTTTAAAAAAAGCTGATTTTTTTGTTCGATGGATGATGCAAGAGTATATAATACTCTGTAAAACAAGTGTCTTTTCATGCTTTTATTTTAGTTGTATTTGATTTGGTTGTGTTTTGATTTAATCCTGCAATTTAAATAGATGCTCTTGACAGCTGATACTGGAACTTTCTGTGTTCCCTTTTGCAGTCAGATGTCGACAATGACCTGGTTGGAGATTCCTGTGATACCAATCAGGACAGGTATGCTGTGAAAGAGGCTAGTCCTGAGCTGAAGCATGCTGCTGATTCCTGGAGAGCTGTAATCCCTCAAACTAGCCTGGATTTCATTCCAGAGAGTTGTTATTTCAAAAACAGTACTAGGACTTACTAGCCTTGTTTGTTCAATTCTCTGTATTAGTACACTTACAGAGCCTTCACCCTTATAGCCATTCACACTGGCTTCCTCTGAGTTTCTGTGGAAGTCACATTCAAGCAGTTCTCTGGCTGTAAAACCCAGAACACTGCTCAGAGCTTCTTAGTGAGAAAATGTATTTCCTTTTGTTCTTTATTTTTTGTTCATCTTTTATTCCTCTGTTTCCTTAGCAGAAATTTCACAGTTAAGGGCTCTATGTTTTCCTTAAGAACCTAGTGTTGCAGAAACAAAATTTTACTATCAAGTGTAAAACACAGAGCAACCCCTTTGCTTTAGCACAGCAAGACTGGCAAGGATCCAGTCTTGGTTTCTCCATCTTGGCTTTCATATGCCTTAGGCATTCACAGGAGCACATCACATGACAAACTGCATCATTTTTCTGGAAGCAGCTTCTGCATAACCAGCTTAAGGGATGGCAGGTCCTCCCATGTGCACCTCACTTACAGGAAGAGGAAGAGAAATTATAAATCCTGTGCTGGTCACAGCATTTATCAGCCGCAGACAGTTGCAAGATTTCACCCCAGGGCCATTGGTGGGTGCTACCCTCTGTGAAGGGGCCTATAGGGAGCCCACTTCCATGTCTCTGCAGGGATCATTCCCAGTCTTGGGCCAGTAGCTGCCAAGGCCATCAACATTTTACTCTTAAGATGATATGTCTTTGTTCTTTTATCTGTTTTATAAAAAGACGTTTTTCCCCCCCATGAACTTCACTAATGTGTGTGAAGCATTTGCTGTGTGAAGCATGTGCAAAGCTTGCAGTAGATACACATGTATGGTGCTTGTTACATCAATATTGTGCAAACATTGATTACTCTGATCTAAAATCAAAGCATATTTCTTATGCAGGGAGAGGTATTTGGGAATATTCCTACCTAGGAGTCATAGCATAACCTTAATTTGGCTGCCGCTCACTTCTGCTCCACCTGTGCTAATAAGCTACCGAGGGAAAACATGCCTGCTAATTGCTAGCAAGCAATTTGGTTTTGGTGTGCATACAAAACACACCATGCTTCAAACAGTTTTTTTTTTTCAGAGATGCACTTAACAGTTGGGATGGAGAGGTTATGTAGCCACCCCATAACTTCTTGAACCCTCTTTTGTAGTCTGTGTCCCTGTGCATGGTGGCTCTTCACTGTTACCAGCTGATGCAGCCCTGGCCTGGAGGGAGCTACAGACTTTCTCCTCAATTTCTTACTGCATGTCCCCTCTGCAGGATGGTAATCATTCAGTTTGGAAAACACCTTCAAGACCACTGAGTCCAAGTACTAATGTAACAGTGCCAAGTCCAGCACAAAAATGTGCTATGGAGGAGCGTGAGAACAGTGCTTGTTTTTAAATAAGTCTGATTTCAGGTGCTCATGTAGAGTCTCTCATAAAGTTTCATTCAGACTCACACCTCATATTCACAAGCACCAAGACACACATGGACATAAGACAAGGGACACAAGGTGTCCAGCTCTCACTATCTCCTGAGTGCCTCTTGATTCACAACACTGTACTTGTTGGATGTGCCTTACATGCCCTTTAGGAGTGGTCATTGATAGTGGTCTTGCGCTCCAGTATGTTTCCCACACCATGTAAGGCTTATTTTTCTTTTCCCTGAGTATTTTTGTAGATCCTGGCTTTCCTGCCACTTTCTTATCTGAGTCTCTTTGTTCCTACTCTCCTTGCAGTTCAGCCATCTGAGCAATAACAGGTTGTGTTGCCCACTGGTCTGCTTCCAGCTCCAGAGCTGCCACTGGTGTGTTTCCCCCTCACATGTCTGTGCTGTTCCCTTTGCAGAAGCAGAAACTGATGCTGGCATACCATTTTTTTTTGTTTGTTTCTGTGCTTGCAGCGATGGTGATGGGCACCAGGACAGCACAGACAATTGCCCTATTGTTATTAACAGCTCACAGCTGGACACAGATAAGGACGGGCTGGGTGATGAGTGTGACGATGATGATGATAATGATGGCATTCCTGACCTCTTGCCCCCGGGCCCTGACAACTGCAGGCTGGTCCCCAACCCAGGGCAGGAAGATGATAATGGTAAGGTGGGCCTTCAGGAGCCGTTTTGATTCTCAGGCACTGCATTCATCTCCAGACTCTGTGCAGCAGGGTGAAACACAGTCATTATCACTGCATAAATACATCCCAGGAACAACAGCAGCATTCAGGGGCCCTTTAGCCAAAACAGAAGTCCTTTCTCGGGCATTACCCAGCAGCAGGGCTGACGCTCCGCCTGCTTCTTGTACACCCTAATGCCATGGCTGGGCCAGATGTGACTACTTGCTGTACCATAAATCTCCTTTCACTTCTCTGATGCGTTCAGGTGATGGAGTTGGCGATGTCTGTGAGTCTGATTTTGACCGAGATACAGTGATTGATCGGATCGATGTCTGCCCTGAGAATGCAGAGATCACCTTAACTGACTTCAGGGCCTATCAGACAGTGGTGCTGGACCCAGAGGGGGATGCACAGATTGATCCCAACTGGGTGGTTCTGAACCAGGTAAAAATACACTTGGTCTTTCTTACCTGTCTTAGAAAAATCATTTGAAATCCACAATAAAATTTGCTCTATAATTGCTAGACCTCTTGCAGATGTGAAAAGTGGAAGCTGTTAATTAGTAGACTATTTTCAGAAGTAATAATGAAGGAACTTTCCTTTTGGTAGCTTTCAAGCTATCAAAATTGATGCTCATAATCTAAAACAGCTGCATGCTGGTCAACTTATTCTGGGTGCATTTCGCTGCTGCAAGAAGGCAAACGTGTTAACCTGTTGAAATTTCTGTAGCAAACAGTTTCATTAATCCTTCCCATAGTTTAAAAGTCTGACATGTAAATAACAGAGCATTTCATGGAATCATAGAATGGTTTGGGTTGGGAGAGACCTTGAAGCTCATCTCATTCCAACCCCAACCTGCCATGAGCAGGGACGCACATCACTAGACCAGTTTTCTGAGAGCTCCAGCCAGCCTTAAACACTTCCAGGTCTGGGGTATCTCTGGGCAACCTGTTCCAGTGCCTCACAACCCTCACAGTAAAATTTTTTTCCTCATGCCTATTCTAAACCTATTTACTCTTACTTTGAATCCATCACCCCCTTGTCCTGTCACTACATGCTCTTGGTAAAATATCCCTCTCCATCATTCTGGTAGGCTCCCTTCAGGAACTGGAAGGCCACAATTAGGTCACCCCAAAGCCTTCTCTTTTCCAAGCTGAAAAAATCCAATTCTCTCAGCCCATCTTCACAGGGGAAGTGCCCCATCCCTGTGATCATCTTGGTGGCTTTCTCTGGACTCACTCCAACAGGTCCATGTCCTTCCTGTGCTGGTACCCCAGAGCTGGATGCTGCATTCTAGCACTCCTAGATGGAGTCTAGTAACTTATTTACACTAACAAATTTTAGCCTTCAGGAGGCTAATGTGTTACGAGTTACAGGAAACATGCAGTTTTTTCCCACTGCAAAAAGCTGGCTGGGATGTGTACCTCTTCCTTAACCCAGTCCTGGCAGTCAGTTTAATCCTGAACTCTGTGATCCAACTTTATGAGCTAAGCCTAGGAAAAGCTCTCTTCCTCCCAAAACCCTCTTCCCTCTTCTCCTGCACTCCAGTTTTGGCCAGATTCAGATTTCCATGAGATGGTGGTAGGGAAAGAAAGTATCAAAATACTAGTATGACTAACTTTGCACTAGGAAAACCAAGAAATTGTTCCCAACTCAGGCTATGTGAGCAACTGAAACATTACTATTTGATTATAGTTCTCACCGATTTTAGTTCAGAGCTACAAGCATCATAGATATGCTGTGAAAAAACAGAAGAGAGGGATGAAGGAGATGCTAGAGGGAGACCAGAAAAGGCTGTCAGGCTTTAGCCAATCCAGCTTGCCACACATACTAACCACCCTGAATTTACCCTTACAGGGGATGGAAATTGTCCAGACTATGAACAGTGATCCTGGCCTTGCTGTTGGTATGTAACCTCTTCTGAGATTCAGGTTTTACAGCAGAAAATGCACAAAATGTATTCTGCAGAACTGTTTTTAACTTGTATGTACCCTTAGGTTACACAGCTTTTAACGGCGTTGACTTTGAGGGCACTTTTCATGTGAACACAGTGACAGATGACGACTATGCTGGCTTTATTTTTGGTTATCAAGACAGCTCTAGCTTTTATGTAGTAATGTGGAAACAGACGGAACAGACGTACTGGCAAGCGACTCCCTTCCGAGCTGTTGCAGAGCCTGGCATTCAGCTAAAGGTACTGGTGGTGGCTCCTAGCTAAGGACACAGTGCTCACTGCAGCCTGGCTATGCCATGTTGCCACATGCTGGCCATGGGCTAGGTCATCATGCCATGCATAAGCCAAGCCACTGCACTGCATGTCAGCTGTGCTGCCAACTGCTGTTCTCTATTGGCAACTGCTGTCAAAATAGTTAAGTCAGGCAGCTGCCACACAGCCCTTCCAATAACACTGTTCTTTGCCTTTCTGATCAGCTGGAGCATTTAGACTCTGCAGTGATTTAGACTCTGACCCTGACTGGCCAGATTGCCTCCTTTTCCTTTGTCCAGGTAGCCAGTTGGTCACTTTGTACGTGTAGGCCATGGCTGCGGCCGTAGAACAGAAGTTAGGGGCCTGTTAACAGAACAGAAGAGGCTTCTGCAGACCTGCTCCTCACTAAGAAAAAAAATCTTGGCTCCTGAAAGTGACTTTCCTCTGTGATCAGTGTTGGAAAATTGTATTTTTACAGGCTGTGAAATCCAAGACAGGTCCTGGTGAGCACCTCCGCAACTCCCTCTGGCACACGGGGGACACTGATGATCAGGTCAGGCTGCTATGGAAGGACCCCCGAAATGTAGGGTGGAAAGACAAAGTCTCCTATCGCTGGTTCTTGCAGCACAGACCTCAGATTGGTTATATCAGGTAAGAGAGGAAAGGATAGATAAGGTGAGTACAGATACATGTCTGCCTAAATTGTAATTTCTCAGCACCTGATTCAGATGATAACCTGAGAATTTGTATTGTGTCTGGGCTTTGTAATGATGAAACCTTGTAAAAAATTTGACTTTTGATATTCAGCCTGCAGCTCTTTTCCTAGACAATTTCAAGTTAAACCTCTTAAACATCTTCCTTACACTGATGAATTATTTTCTGACTTTAATACCTTGTTTTCTGAGCTACTGCTTGCCAGTGATCTAAAAAGCAATATATTTCAAATTTTCTTAATTTTGATATTTTAGAGTATTTTTGTTGGAATTGGGATAGTTCATTTATGTATTCTAGGATAACAGAATAAAAGTTGTCCACTTAGAAGTTGTGATTCTAACTAACAAGTAATTATCCTTATGTGATAAATTTGAGATTACTCAGCCTATAGTCAGATAGTTTGTCAAAACTTTTTAATGCATGTTATATATTCTTTTTCGGGTTGTTGGGGTTTTTTTGGGAAAAAAAGTGAATAATATAACAAAATCACCATTGAAGATGAAACATTTTACTCTGCAACATCCAGCAGAGAAGTCAGCAGGAATCATACTTGTAGATCAAGGCTGATGTTAAAATGCAAAATACTAACTGCCCTGGTATGATAAGCTCCGGTCTTTCAGCCTTATAATAGAACAGAAATATGGGTTAGTCAGCTTTTCTTTGGGAAAATCACCACCCTGCTGTTGAGATATCGTAACTTGATGGTGTAATTATTCCACTTTTCTGGTGCAGAGCATAATCTTCAGTGGTAATTTGAGTGAGCATGATTGACTTCTATACTAAAATGGATTAAGAACGTTTCTACTGCCAATCATTGTGCCCCAGCTACAGGGCAGTAGCAAATAGATCTTGGGTGGCAACTTACATTTACCAAATAGTTAGTAAAGCTGTTGCATGAACAAACATCTCCTCTGGCTGCAGTCTCTCCAGCCAGCCTAAGTAATGCTCCGTGTAACTGGGGTAGCACAGTCTGTGTGACAGAATCCTTTAAAACTAAAGGCAGCTAGGCCTATAGCAAGCCTCTGTCAGCTCTCTGTCCACTCTCTCTGCAGTCTGGTTAGGCCAGATGCCACAGACCACTGTATGTCTAGAAAAGGTCTTCTGAGGCTTCAAGGAAGCCTGGGAAAAAAGTCACTTGAGCCAGCCTTTCCCATAGAAATTTGCAAGACAACAAGTTCTATTCATTGTACAGATACTTTTGAACTGCCTCAGCAAATCAGTAAATAAAATAAAAAAACATAACATGATTTGGGTTTTTTCCCCTTATTTTATGAAAAGACACAGGAACTTGCATTCCTTTCACCATTTGCTCTTTTCTTGTATGCAGAAATGTATCAGCAGTATCCTCATCCACAACAGGGCCCTCCAGGCTCGCTGTCCTCTAGGTCATTTTACCCAGTATCCCATGGGCTGAGGACTTGATGAGGGCAGTGCTGCAACAAACAGCTCAGCTAGCTCCGGTGTGGTCCTGCTCAAGCCCTCAATACAGAGCACACACTGGGAAGTTGGTGGGGCAAAGTCTTCACAGGGCTGTTCAGGAATTTGCTGCTGAGTTTTCTAACAAGGAGATGCTAGATCAGTAAAACAGTTCCTGGAGTTAGTCATATTCACATTTTTAAGAAATCTCAGAGACAAGTTTAAGATCCCAATGGTTTGTTTGAAACTTCTCCTATTGCAAAAAAAAAAAAACCAAAAAAAAAACCAAAAAAAAAACCACAAACCCCCCCCCCCAAAAAACCCAAAAAAACCAACCCAAAAACAGTTCAGCTTCAAACTTTGCAAGTTGATATCAATCTAGCCTTCTTCAACTGTTCTAGTCTGGTTCTCCTATCACTATTGACTATGGAAAATATCAAGAGCTAAAATGCTCAGCTGGACTAACTACAGGAAAAAAAAAAATTCCAAAGCATTTTTAGGATATGTAGAAACCACTCAAAAAAGCCTCCCTTGTCTGGCTCTTGCCAGCATGCAGCATTGCTCCAGTTCTCAGCCTACACAGGAGCTACCTTAACTGCTTTTTCTACCCTGGGCTACATGGGAGGGATAGCATGTTCAAGAATAGTCTCCATGGATAACATTAGTTTCAGGAATGTTGCAGCCTCAGAAAAGACCTAATGGAGCTTCTGTTTGCTTTCATTAAGGGCAAGATTTTATGAAGGCTCTGACCTTGTAGCAGACTCTGGTGTAACTATAGACACCACAATGCGTGGAGGACGGCTTGGAGTTTTCTGCTTCTCTCAGGAAAACATTATTTGGTCCAACCTGAAATATCGCTGCAATGGTAATGTTGCTCTTAATGCCATTTTAGCTATCAACTAGCAAGTGACAATGAAGAACCAGTAGTAAGGCCGTTGCAATAAGCCATTTAGCATTCTTTTCTTTGAGCTTCGAAGTTATTCATAGCTGTGAAATGCCTCCCCTGACACCAGCAGCACACTGCAGCCCAGCCAGACAGGAACTAACACCTCAGAGCTGCTCCTCCCAGAGCAGTCACTGCTGCAGAGAATGTGCCATCTCAGGGGAATAGCTGTCATCAGAGAATTAAGAATGTTACATAAAACCAACTAACTGTGAGAGCTGTACACACACAATAAATACACTGATGCCATGATGTATGTAGATGCCTTGGGCTTTGAATACACCTGGAGAGCCATTGAGCTCAGGCATCAGGCATCACTGTCACTTGTGTACTTGCTGGCTGATCCTGTGTAGGGGGACAAGATCATAAGATGCCTTTCCTCCCATGCAAGAACACTCCTGATTTTGTGGGAGCATCTGGCTCACTTCTCTTGAGGCAAGAGCATTTTAGCTTAGCCCTGATCATCCACTATATAAAATAACTCAAACTTTTGTCACTCACACAGAAGCTGATAATTTCAGAGTATTTCTGTCCCAGCTCCAGTTCAGCTAACTTGAAGTGGGGCTGAAGGGGCTCCTCCTCCTCCTCTCAGCATCCATAGCCAGCCTTTGGAAAATAATCTACCTGCCAAGTTGTAATAGTTTCCTTGTCTACTTTCTGTGGATGTGAGAAGTCCAGTCCAGGACTACAGGGGATATGGCCAGTCTGTGGTGTGTTATGCTGATGGACTCTGGTACTTGGACACTTGGTACACTTAGGCCGGCTCTTGGAGGTCACAGTTAAACAGGGACCTTGTAGACAGTAGTGCTTACAAGTAAAAATTACTTGGTAAGTATTTTCCAACAGTATTGTGGTTTTCTCAGAAAGCATGTATCAAAGCTGCCACTGAGTCACCCTTACATGGCAGTAAGCAGGCAAGTGGCATTGCTGCAGGAGCTACATGAAGTCAATGAAATCCACTCAAAAGAACTCTGAAGTCCCACAGGATCTCTATTTTCATATCAGAGTTCCTACATTATGCAGAAAAGGCTTGAAAGGAATTTCAAGCCTTTTAAAAGTGCTCAATGTTATAGATAAATAACCAGATCAAGCGATATTAAGTATGATCAAAATAGGCGATTTTTATTTTCAGACCGAAATATGGTCCTTAATAGCCTCAATCAAAGGGACAATGCTGAGCCCAGGATCTGCATCAGGTGAACACATAGTGATCCGAACTCTATCGCTTCAGATTCCCTAATGTTCACGAATGTAGTCTCGGTTGATCCTGTTCTATACGTTTTTTTTTAGCCTGGAGCAGAAGTCCTCCTTTCTTTTCGTTGCCTTCTTTTCTCTGCGTTGGGCTGGACAAAACCATTTCTGGGAAATGATGAGTTCTGATGAATGCAGATTTTGGTTTATGGGAACCAGGTATTGAGATGTAGTTTAACCTGATGACTCAGGTTATCTCGATGAGTGNATCCGAACTCTATCGCTTCAGATTCCCTAATGTTCACGAATGTAGTCTCGGTTGATCCTGTTCTATACGTTTTTTTTTAGCCTGGAGCAGAAGTCCTCCTTTCTTTTCGTTGCCTTCTTTTCTCTGCGTTGGGCTGGACAAAACCATTTCTGGGAAATGATGAGTTCTGATGAATGCAGATTTTGGTTTATGGGAACCAGGTATTGAGATGTAGTTTAACCTGATGACTCAGGTTATCTCGATGAGTGATGCCTATCAAGTGATTATCGCTTGAATGTTCCCTGAAATGTTTCTGATAGCGTCATCTTCGCTTAGAGCTACTTCCATGAACTTGCTAATTTGGTTTTATTTTCTTGGCCTTATCGACAGCTGCAGCGTTGTAATTCTAGTGAGGCAATCCTTTCTTTTATCACAGCTCTTGTTCTACAGTTTCTTTCATTACAAACATGATTTATTTCACATAAATGACACATCAACACGAATTATTTTACAACATATATAACACTCAACAAAAAGCAAAGGACTTACCCCCTTTTTCTACATACTGCGTTTGTGTTTATACACGTCTTTTTTTTTTGAGTTCAGAGCTACCTCTCCTGAATCAGGGTGGAAATAATCAAGAGTGAAGGTGAGGTCATGCAGTTAAGCTTTGTTGCTGTGGCTTCAATGCTGGCCGCAGCTTTAACTCTGTTGTTGCTCTGTGGCTCTCCAGATAAAATGTTTTGGGATCTGGCAAAGGCAGACTGAAAATAACACTTCAGACTGAACTGTAGCTGCTCTTATGACATTGATCCAGCTCCAGCTCCCTTGTCCAAGTCTCGAGTCTTTATGCCAGTTGCTATTGGTCCTGGGGTTAATGCTTTTTGTTCTTTCTTGTGGACCGGGAAACCATCACAGGGAAGCTGAATTAGGATACGTGACAAATAGAGATGCTGATGCTACAATTATGTCTGGCATGCAGAGCAAGACAAGCACTTCTTTTGCCTTCCTGGTTAGTGTTTATTGATAAAAATTTTAGAGTGCTAGCCACAAAGTTTTCAGAGAGATGTAATTTGAAGATTGGTAGTTTGTGGGCTGGCACTGCAGCACTCACTGTCTTGTCAGCCTCTTCAAGTTTTTTCAGTGGTATACAGCTAAAACTGAAAACATTCCCTGTTCATTCTTAATGTGTAAACAAAAGAGAAGCATGTTACCTAAAAAGAGAGTAGGTGGGTAATTTAGGTGCTGCTTAATTTTGTCAGAAGAAACTAAACTTCTGCATATTTTTCTGTTTTCAGACACCATCCCAGAGGACTTTCAAGAATTTCAAGCACAGCAATTTGGTGTTGGGGATATTTAAAAAGTAAAAGCAAACTAACATTGTTATTGGAAACAGTAAAACAGTATATTTTAAATCCATACATGATTTTTGTTGTCAGAGTGCACACTGCAGCTTTGTTCTCATTGATGTGACTATGTCAGACTTTTTTTAATATAAAAGTGAAAATAAAAAGAAGACAAAATAAACTTGGGCCTCACTTCTTTTCAAATTTTCCCTAAAATCCAGAGAGCAGCAGGTAAATGAAGCGACAATACTCTCAAGAAGAAAAGTTTGAATCTGCTGCCTTTTTGGATTCAGTATTAAATAGGGTGGAGAAGAAAGAGAAATTTTCTTTACCTTGACTGTGTTACAAACAACAGTGTGCATCTGGTAATGAAATAGTTTGGAGCTGTTTGGCTGACCCAAGTGTTACCTTTCCAGTCCTGCTAGGAATAGGCTGTATCTCCTTTAGGACATTTTAAGGTATATGGAGACTGTTACCTTTGGCAGACACCCTTTTAAGCAATGTATTAAACCTCTCACTCCCAAAACTTGTGAGTATCACATCATGGAAAAGCAAAAAAACTGAGAGCAGAGCATGGCAGTCATATCTTATGACTTGCATGTGACTAAAACAAACAAAAAGACTAGAGAGATAATAAATGCAGAATCACCTGGATAAAAGAATCCTAACTTTCACATACACAAAGACAGGCTTTGACCTGTTGCCACAACTGAGCCCTCTAGGCAGGTACTGCAATATTATGCAAAGACTACACCAAACTAAAATCCCAAAACAATGCATTAAGCCTTCGTAACCATACTGAAAACAGAAAGCCAAAAGAAACTATATCACAATGCACTCTCTAATTTGAAGTGCAGAGAGGTGTTAATACAGTGTCCATTTTTACTACATTCTCTTTCAAAATGGAGCTAGGAAGGGAGGGAGGACAAGCTCCAAGGACTCTTGAATAGATAGGATAGTTACTTTAAGAATAACTATATCCTTTTAAAATAACTGTATGAAAATGACTTTAAAATGGACAGCTGGAAAAGGCACTTCAGCCTGGAGAGAGAGGGAAGGAAGAAATACAAAGGGAGGGAATACAATGAGAGTTTTAAAATCAGAAGTAACTCTGTGAAAATGAACCATCCTACATAGGATACAGAGGGAACGCTGAGTTAAATTATCAGGTGAGAGAATCAAACAACAAAAAATATTTCTTGTTCTCAGTACAATAAAAATACCCTTAAAGATACTACAAGCTATCAGAGGCCTTGACTACTGGCAGAATTTTCCCATGGGGTCCTCCATCATTGCCACAGTTTCTGGAAGCAGGGTGGCCGCAGGAGCTGTCCCACGAAGATCCTAGAGTCCCACTACAAAAAACATGACACAGCAGCATTCCTTTGGTTCAGTGCTTCATAATGAAAGGTCCTCCAGTTTCAGTCCTCCTTTTCCCTTGGCATCACTAAATCCAGCCACTCACCAGATGTCTGAGGACTGAAAGGCTCTTTACTTCGGAGCAACACAAAGGGCCTTGTCAAATTATGCTTAACAAATGACAAAAAAATGTGTTTGTTTTTTTTTTTTTAAGCTGAGCATGGGCTGTAACTGCAGTATTGTTTATTTATGAAGGAGAACACACACTGTAAAACAAATTTACATCTTCCTTACCATACATTTGCATTTCACCAGAAGAAGCCATTTCTCCAGGCAGAAATCCTCTCTAAAGGGTCTGGACACAGACTGGGCAGAAGGCCATCACTATGCTCACCCATACCACTGCTGCAGAACATGTGGGGCCTGGAGTGCTCACATTTTGCACAAGTTGTCTCCTCACAGTGGATGCAACAGGTCTGGCCCACTCTGACCTGTATGCAATGTGGGCAGCACACACCAGCTCCATCAGAAGACATGATTGCATTTGGCCTTCAAATCCTAGCCATGCCCCAAAAGCTCTGCTCAGCCCCACTGTCTGCAGCCAGAGCCTCTCCTACTTCTACAGTGGCTGGGAGGGAGCAGCCTGGCCCTTTGCCTTATCAGCTGGCTTACCACCATGGAGCTTGCGTGTTTCCAGACTCTCTTCCAGTCCATGGCCACTGGAAGCCAGAAGGTGAGATACAGGCTCTGGCTCTCCTGCTGTTGCCAAAGCAGGAGAAGCTGTGTGAAGCCATGAGTCTCTAACCACCCCTAACAGAAAACCTACTGGGTTGCAGTGCTGACAGCCACAGGCAAAAGTTACAAGTCAGACAGCCAGAACTTTCATTTCAGAAGGTGCTGTTGGGACCTTATGATGGGATGCTGGAGTTTACTGTATCTATTATATTGATACAACAACTGCTGGGCAGCCTGTAAGCTGGAGAGTGAAGACAGCTGTAGCAAACATTTTCCCTAAGAAGATCACAGTCTGGGCTTGAGAAACCTTCTGCCTCTCATATTCTCATCAGAGATTGTTCAGTCCCTGTTTAAAAATGTTTAAACAAGCTTCTCTAGCACCACAACTCCTTTCTGAAATATTGTGCAATGCAGGCATAGCTCCATGTGTGGCCTTTGGCAAGTGAAGACGCTGCTATCCCACATCTTTAAAACTGAACATGGAGGCTGCTCTTGACCTCACCGCCTGCACAGCAGGGCTGCACTCAGCTGGAGCAGCAGCTGTAACTACTTTGGAGTTCTCCAAAGTCCTGCAGTTTCTGCACCAGGATCTACCCTCTCAACAAAGGTTAACTCTTTCCTGTGTGCTGCAAACACCGTGGCTGTCTGTCTTGGGTTGAAGACAGGTATGTGCTGGGAAAGGCAGAACCCCCCCTCAGAAACCACCCCAGCTCCCCCCT